>NCVS01002809.1:0-31435 GCA_003055095.1 Goniozus legneri
TGCCATTCTCCAAAATTTTCATGTATTTCCGTAGGCTGACTGGACTAAAAAGTCGCTTCGCTTTTGTCTTCGCATTTCGCAACGAGCAAGTCAGATTGTTTTACACGCCGACCAGCATTTTCGTCATCCGATTCCGTTTTCACGCGCGTTAGGCGCTCTAAAGCGCGGGAGAGAAGGAGATAAATAAATAAAACACCGACAATGCGAGAATCCTTACATCGCGTTACGCGAGCTCCGTAAAGCCGTGGAATTTTCGGTGGGTAATCTCCCGTTGTATCTCCGAAAGACGAATGGGGAGGCGAAAGTGAATTGGTGGGGCGCGAGGAGGGGTAGGGGTATCTCGCGAATCCTTTGATTCGGGACAGTTCGAAGCCTGTCGGGGAGGATTTTCGAGCGAAGAAGAGAGCGGGGGGAAAATACCGAAGACGGAAAGAAAGAGCGGAGTAAAAAAAACTCCGGGAGGGATACGAGGAAGATGGACGAGAGAATGGCGAGGAGAAAAAAAAATAACAAATCGAAGAAACATTCTATGCGGTGAAATTAAAGCGAATTCGTGATGGAAAATGAACGAACGAATAAAGGGAAGCTTCTGCGTCATCCAGTAAATACAATCAGCTTATGGGATGATGTATTTATGGAAATACGTTGCTTTATTTACGTTCTTCGAAGATCTTTATGAATCAAATATAAAGTTTCTTCGGGTAGTAGTATTCTGAAACAAACAATATACAGACGTTTACAGAATAACTGTTAATCGGCTTTGGACTTTTATTGTCGGATCGTAAAATTGTTAACGCTAGAACTACCCTTGTAATTTAATTATACTCTTTTCAATGTTAGTTATTCAAATTACCTTCTAGTATTAATAATAGCGAAAGCAGAATATGTAAATCAATTTCTCCTGAAGTGGTAAAAATTAAAGCGTTGAAAAACGAGAATAAAAAATGATGCGTCTTCGATTAAAAGGTAGTTTCCTTCGGCAATCGAATAGAGAACCTGTTAAAAGGTTTGCGAGAGGAGATTTGCGGTGTGGCGAACACAAGGAGAGAACGGTAGACGCGGACAAAATACTCGCTCGTTCGGTGGGGCCCGATGCGAGAGCTGGTCCTTCGGACTCGATCGGACCGTATTAACGAACTCGATTAATTAGCTTGCGCGTGACGATGAAGTCATTATTCCAACCCGCTACGACCTTATTTCGCGTTCGCATTCGTTACCTTTTTCCATCGAAAACTGGAAATTCCTATACGTAAAAAAAAATTGTTGATTGAGCCATTCGAGATCGCAGGTTAACTCGAGAATAGTGAAATATTATCGGCAAAATTGGCAAATTTTTGGCAGCCCGCGAATCTCCTAATTGGAATTCGGAATGTACGCTCGGTTGGAAATAAGGAGAGGGGCGAGGAAAAGAGAGAACCAAGAGAGGACGCGAGAGAAGGGTGAGTGGGCCCTTCGGACACTCAGTCCGGGGCCCGGCGAAGAAACCTGCCTCGGATACCCCCGTCGAGACTTCTCCGAATTCCTAATCTTAATTAAATTTATATCCATTACGACTGCGCGGTCTCGAGTATCCGCAACCACGCATACACGAAAAGGTCGTCCGGCTCTGATCGTTTCGTTTTATCGCGTCTTCTTCCTTCGGTGTCCTTTCTCACTCCCCTTTTCTCTCCCTCTCTCTCTCTCTCTCTCTCTGACGGTGTCTTACGGTGCGCTTATCTCATATTTTTTTATCACCTTTGATAGCGTCTAATTAATCGCAAAGCGAGTAACAAAAAAATCCATAAACACACGAGAATAAAATCTCTCGATTTATACGAAGAGAGAGGTTCGAAAATGGCAATTGGAATTTCCAATGTAGTAACGACGAATGAAAAAACCGACGAATAAGAGAGCAAAACGGGATCGAAGGAAAGCGAAATGAGAAAAGAATCGGAGGATGCACAGGCGTGTTTTAAAATTAACGAACGCCGTTTCGCGAGCTAACGTCGTGATAAATTTACGTCCGGCCTTTCTCGCGTCTCTCGCACGACGATGCATAACCCAATCTCGAGCCGAGTCTCCATCTCTCTCTCTCTCTCGCGCGCGAGATCGTCGCTCTCGGTATTCGCGATCGATCCGCACCGGAGCTTCGCGTGTCCTCCTTACGCCCTTAACGAAATTCGTAAATCTCTCTGAAAACGAGGTGACCTTCCTTCTCGAGCGCATAACTTTAATGAAAGAGGAAAAAAAATGGACCTTAAGTAAGCAGGATGTGAATAAATTTCAAGCAATGCAAAATAGTTCTACGAAGACGCAAGATGCGACCGGGCAAGAAATAAAGAGTGGGAGATAGAGAGCGAGAGTTTTTTTCCCAAACTGTTTTTAATACTCGGCTACTTGATGTTGATGCAAATTCCTTTATCCTTGGCCTAATGGCCAGTGAGAAGGGAGACGCGCGACGAAAAATTACTGCTAATCTGATTTACGGGTACCGTAAGCGAAAGCAGAGGAAACAAGTATAAAACACAACGGTGGGGCGCAGTAGTAGAAAGAGAAAATATACTAGAAGATAACGCTACGCGGAAAACAACTTACATAATAGCGGGGTTTAAAATCGTATGATAAAAAATAAAACTGATAAAGCGAGTGAAATTGCATGAATGAAGCCAAAGTTTCCGGAGCAAGGTCGGACACGAAGGGGTGAAGTGTCGAGCGATTATAATCACGATTTATGGTGTTGAATAGCAAAAGGAGAGTGCAGAATAGAGTATATAGCGTGCGAATCTAAACACGCGTATAATAATTGAGCGGACTAGGAGATCTCTTCCTACATCCCCCTTTTTCCGATGTAATTCTTTTTACCCTCGTGGATTTCATCTCAATTTTTTTCTTATTAACCTCTACGTGCCTCACTTGATCTGCCTCTTTTTTATCCCTTTTCTCCCCCCAGAGGTTCATCGTCGTTGTTTTCTGCTTTCTTTTCTCTTCGGCTCTTACCCTCCTCCTCCTCGTATCTTTTTTCTTTTCATTTTTCTTTCGAAAAGCCGGGGCCAAACGAATGCGTGCGATTCTCTTCTCTCGGCACCACGTTCTCCGGTGTTTTTCTTGCCCAAGGCCCATCCACTCGCAACAATATCGCGAGAGGCCTGGGCTCATTCACCAATATAAACTTCGGAGCTCGCGGTCAAACCGGTTTACGAAGTTCCTTCCCTTCAGTCTCTCTCTCTCTCTCTCTCGCTCGTTTCTTCGTCGTGCTCGCTAATTATGAATTAGTCGTATTAAACTGCAAGCGATATTCCAGCACTGACGCGAGGCAAGCCTTTCCGTGCGCGTAATCGTCGCTTCCAGGTAATCCGCGTCCGATGTCTCGTGATTTTTTGGAAGAAATTATGCAACCAAGTTATGAATCACGAAAGGATTCCTGTTCGACGGGTTCATTCTTCGCTCTCGTTTTTAATACAATCGGGTTTCTTTCTTTACGCGTTGTTCGAAATAACAATTAAATCAAATGACGAGTCGTTAGAACAGCGCTGCACGAGAGGTAACAACGAGTCGAATTATCAAATTGTTCTCTCGCGCTCTCGCAGAATCGCGGACGGAAATTAAAAGCGATTAAAGATAAAATCGAGTAATCATTTCACATAAGCGGCAAGTGCACGCGACAAATTAATACATCGGGAGCGTTTAGTAATCGCGACGAGCCGGTTCGCACGTTTTCTACTACGCGTTACGTCGGATAATTAGCTCACCTGCGGCAGTAAAAGGGAGGTGAAGCGCGCTAACGAACAGCCGTGAGTTAAGTCGACTGCGAATCAACGGTAACCGCACCCCTTTTTAGTATCGCGGAGTTTATGTAGTTTGTACAAACCAGCCTGAATTTTTCCCGCCGCGACTTAGCTTCCCCGGGGGTTCATTAGCCAAATACGAGGAACGGATTTTATCGCTCGGCGGAATCGCGTCGAGATTTTTTTCCCGTATTCACACCTCCGCGACGAGGAGGGGGTCTATACATGCGAGACACTCCGAAGGTCCTCTGAATAGCCACGGTCCTTTCGGGATGGCTCTCGCGCGCGGAGGGGAAGAGCGCGGTTTTTACCGCTTTATCTTCCTACGAGAGAGCGCGCGGACTTTTGTTCGCTACCATAGCGACCGGGAAGAGGGATGCCTCTCTCGGGCGTGCAAAAATATTTCAGGGATTAAGATTAGTCCCGCGAATGGATCGCTATGCAGAATAACTCTGGGATCGGTTCTCGAGGCTCGTCTCGGGGAGAAAGATTACGAGGCTCGCGGTGATTGTGTGGGCATTTTTGTCACTTCGAGGAAGAGACAAAAGTTTCGAGCGGATTCCCGATAAATCGCTCATCTCGCCTATCGCGTAATTAAATCCGGCGTTGAGCGTCGAACGGGTGTCGTAAATAACGAAGGCGCGGGCGCGAATTTTGCCCTCTAGTATATCGTTCGAGGGCAAACTAACGACCTCGATAAGAGCGCAATTAGCCGTACTTTGGTAAACACGGCAATTTTGCGAATTTCATTTCGCGTCGGCGTAAATTTCCATTAGATCGGGCGCAAGCTGGAAGGAATCTCGCGCTACGGACAGCCATCCGTTGGCAAATCCCGTGGGCATAAAATCGCGAAGCCGGCAATTAGCGAGCTAGCTAGTAGGAAACTCTCGTTGTTCGGGCGCTCGAGGGAGCAAAAAGCTCGATTCCGTACAGCCACCGCGCGCTCCGCGTTGTCATTTTTTTAACCGTTTAGAGTGCAATTTTTAATCTCTCATATTTTCCGCTGATAACACAGTGGAAATTATTTCCACTGGACGCTCGCGACGAGTCGACGCTGGAACGAAGTTATGAGAAATGAAAGTTCATAAGTTCTTTTTCTTTTCGTCGTTAATGGAATATCAGTTAGTTGTTCGTTTACGGAAACGATCTTAGACGGAAGTATCGGTTCGAACGAGATCGATACACATCGAGCCGGTGGATTACGAGTTCCGGCATCGATCGAGAGTGGCATCGGGCATAATGAAAAAAAGCGGGGATGGGGTTTCGATGGGACCTAACCTCATTAGCATAACTCGGGACGATGCACCGGACCGACATAATCCAACGTATGATTTACGGTTGCCGAGATCGGCGAACCGGTTCGCAAAAAGCCGCCAAATAAAATAACCGGCCATACAGTATCCGCCATTTGTCCGCTCGCAAGGAGAGATCGTCAATTTCATTGAGCGCGCATTATACGCCACGTATACGATCCCCGAACCCTCCCCTCACCTCACCCCCTCGGCGCAAAAAAAAAGAACCGCGGATGAAACGTTCCTTCCATAAAAAACAAAACACAGCAATCAAAGATAATTAGTTTCGCTCGTTTTCCCCCCGCGTCGAATATTTTGCTCAAAAAGCAATCTTTTTCTATCCTTCCGTTTCTTTGAATCGCTCGCCGCGAAGCGATAACTCGCCAACTATTCGCCCGTACGCGGTATAGTCGAATTCGCGAGCGGAGACGCGGCAAAAAGACGCGATCGTTCGCTCTCGTTTCGTGTGTTACGAAGAAAAGGACCCGCGCGCGAACAGCCGGGTGCTCTGGTTTTCTGCTCCGAAGGGCTACAGGGCCCCCCGCCCACCACGCATGGAGCTGCCAATTAGTCTGGAGGGCCTCCGCCTCGTTGCCGGATCGCGCGCGCCGAGAGAAAAAAAACCACACGCACACCGTAAACGACCGAGCTCGCTGGAAGCCAAAAACGTCCCTCGATATTTCAATATTTTTCCTCAACGCTAACTATGACGTCTCTCCTTCCTACCGTATTATTCGCAACCGCTTAGTCATCTTTCTCTCTCTTTCACTCGTAATTGAAATATTCGGAAACTGATATCGATCGTAAACTTTTCTCTCGGTGTACTTTTTCTCTCGCCCCGACAAAAGTTTTTCGTGTAATTTCCAAGACGTTTTGACTCCCTGTAACTTCCCCGGAACTCATTCGCGATGAATGCTCCGCAGATGCTTGCTCCTATATGTAAAGTTCGTTTCATCGGTTCGGTTGAATTTGGCGTTTAATTCGGTCGAACGAACGATAAATTTGAGAGAGCCGAATTTTGACGGTTCGAAATTTCGTATTTACGTAAATATGAAAAAAGGGGACTTTTTCATTTTGCAGCGAACTGCATAGCGAAAGAGCAACATAATTGACTGTCGCACGCGCGTTAATTACTACAGAATTTCGAGCAGTCGATTAAAGTGGTCCGGACGTGCGCGCGCTGGATCGTTAAGTGCTTCCGAACGAAACAGCCGGCAGGGCCTCTCGGGCGCCCAACTTGCCCATTTTCAACTGCATTTTAATTCTTCGATTATTATTCCGTGTATACGATCGTAAATGAAGTAGCAAACTGGATGAGCTTTAACGACTCGCGTAATTGCACGTAAAATTCCCCGATAGAGACATAAACAAGAGAAAAAGTAAAAAAGAGAGGAGTAGAGAGAGAGAGAGAGAGAGAAAGAGAGAGGGGGGGGGAGAGAATCCAAAAAGCGCTCCAATCCTCTCAAAGCGATCAACAAACATCGGTTCCCGTTTCCACGATGAAAAATTGAACGATCAGTATTTTTATCTCGCGCTGGACATTCGGCTCGACAGTTATGCGTTTCGACACTCAAATTTTCGTTTATAATTTATAAGCCGGAATTTGCATAGATACGATCTCCGAGCTCAAATGGAGCTGGCGCGAAAACCGCGGTCGTAAAAACGTGAAACGCGCCGTGAGCGCAAAAGGAGTTTAGGCAAAACCAGCACGCGATGAAGGGACCGGGATAGAATTTGGGCCAGTAGCCGAACTGGTATAGGACCGAGAGAGAAAGGGAGGGAGGGGGGAGGGGGGAATGAGAGAACTCTTTATCCTTGGCTAAGGACTTTTACGAGTTCCCAGCTGCTTGGCTGCCAGGTGCAAAAGAAAGACCACGAAGGAGAGTAGGGAACAAGAGAGAAACGGATAAAAACAAGCAGGAATGAAAGAGCGAAAGAGAGAGTCCTGGAACCGGAATGGCGAAAGAGTTTCGATAAATCACTCGGCGTGAATAGAAAAGGAAGAGAGCACTTTTTCTCCCTGTTCTACGTTATCGTCTCTTTCTTTTTTAATAAATTCGAGCGAGACACTCGAGAGATCAAGAGAGCGCCGTGGACGCTGGAAGGAAAGTCAGGGAAAGATAGCGATGTGTACGCACGTTCGTAAAACACCTGCCAGCTATCCCCTTCGTGTAGTGGCGCCTCTTCAGCGCGAGAGAAGGAGAAAAAAAGGAACGAGAGAAAAATTCCTTTTTTCTCCTTCGAGACCTAAATCTAAACCCATGGGAACCGTGCACCGCGCGCACCCGATTCGACAAAGGACCACGCGGCCTCTGCTCGGGCTGCAGGCCATTTTTTTACTCTCTTTTCCTCGCTTCATCTCTCTCGCTCTTTCCCTCGCACACCCGAATTCCTTTTTCTCCTTTCGCGATCCATCGATCGAGGAATATTCAGGACCGCTCGACGTACCACTAATCTCGTACGGTCTCCCAAACGAGCGAGAAAATAGAAGCGAAACCGAGGCTGAAGTTCGATCGAAAAATCGATTCACCGAAACTGCGCTCATTTCGAGAACGGTTTCGAGCCTGCGGAGGATAGTGTTGTTCTCACGTGCGGGAAGAGTCTCACGTGAATCGAGCGCAAGACTCTCACAGGAAACGGGGGCTACCGATCCGTGACATCATATCCGTCGTGAATTAATTTTTCCAGCCGGATCGAGGAGAACGCGCTTTCCGTCTGGTCCGACAAAAATATCGCGCAAAAGTTAATTCAAATAGGCGGCGTAGCTCTATCGAAATACCGGCCGTGTAGAACAATTTTTTCCTCGGCCAGACTGGAACGTACAATTCGCAACTGCAGAGTAATACCGTGAGTTTTAATTAAATTCTTAGCGACGGTATGAGAACATCCGGACGTCATGAGAAAATCCCAGATCGGGATCGTGCGAATTGAACTTGAACTCGTCGCGGCGACGAAGGTCGCGAGCCGTGCGCGTCGACGAAAACTGATAGCCCGACGGCAAGTTGAGAAATTGCACACCGAAAATCTCGAGTGACGACATAGCTCGACTCGCTCCAACTACTCGTCTCGTTTTCACTTTTACAGCGCGAGGGTTCGTGAAAAACAAGTAACCTCTGGCGAGACTGCCAGAGGATTATGTGTATAATGTTAGCCCCCTACTTTCGAAAAATAGAGCTTCTAAAAATTTTACCGAATTGTAGAGCTCAGAGCTAAATAAAATTCAACTAATTAAGAGATGTAAGATTTGCGAGAAAGTTTTCCGAAATCTTATATCTTTTAATTAATTGCATTCTATGAAGCTTCAGGCAGCGAGAGTAATCCAGAAACTACAGGCTAAGTAATTTAAATATAAATGTATATTTTTTTAATTTTTCTGTGGGTGTCATACAATGTAGTACAAACAGCGTACCATCCGGTGCGATTTTCAAGTTCCTGTTTTCGAAAATGTGGGGCAGATATTATATACACCAGAGGATTATCTCGGCTCTCGTTCATCGATCGCGTTAACGATCGTTCCTCATTTTTGCCGACATCGCGGCGCGAATAATCGCTACCCGTCGGCCATGACGGTAATTATTCGGATTCATTACCAGCAGGAAGGCAACTTCCCTTTCGAGAACTTCCCTCCGCATCCGATCCGACCATCGTAACTCGGGCCCAGCGAACCCAAACGCCTACCCGTCCCCGTCAGCTGGAAAATATGGTTTTGGGACCTGTCCGGTCTTTTCCCCTTGTTCTTTTTCCCCTTTTTTTTCGGAAAAACTCGAGATTCCCAGAGGAAAAAATTCTCACCGCAAGACTGACCGTGATAAACGCGAATATGATCTCTTTCGATGTATTCAGATTCGAGACGATGAGATCGTAAAGCCGGGTTTATTCCATCTCGTTTGATCAAAGTATAAAAATTGAGAGATAAAAAAAGAACGTATCCTCACGGTTATTGCGAGATCGTTGAGGGAGAAAGTGCAGCGCGCGAACAAGTGCGGAACGAAAATCAAGTTTTGTGGAAAGGGTCATGAGCTTGAGAGCGGCTCGTAAACACACCTGGCGCTCCACCTGACCCGATACTACCTTCTCGCGTTTAAACTACTCCGGCCGCAAACACGTGGACTCTTGATTGCCCAAACTCCTTTTAACCTATATACTTACTCTCTGGACGTAAAACCTAAAATAATAACGTTTTTAATTACACAACTCTAATGAAACGTTTTGTATTAACGCAATGTAATGTTTTGTATTTTGGAACGAATTCTCAACCTCTACGTATATATAATTCTCTTTTAGCGTCTTCCCCAATATCAAAGACGTATATTTATTTCAGGACTCGCATGGCGCGGAGGACTCTAATGGGGCTCCTGTGACTGACACGTCGCAGGACGTGAAGGTCCTTGCTGGTTCGCAAAACGGCACGCACACGACCGTCACGTTCTCGAGGAGCTGGGAGACCTGCGATCCTCAGGATCGTCCGCTCTCGGTGAGTAACGCAGATTGAAATACGCGGACGGGTAATTTATTTTCACCGAGAGGTGGGTAAACGGAGCGAGAGAGAAATCACCTCTCGCATCGTCGTAATTAAAATAGCGCAACGTTTAGTCTTCGAATGGTCAGAACGCGATAGCTCCGCTCGTGTTTTTCGACAACGGGCAGGGTGCAAACCACGTTTACGATAATACCCCGGTATTACGTTTTATGTGGGACCAAAACATAACTTACATCTAATACATATATTTATATAAACATGTAATATTTTTATTTGAATAATTTTCATTTAAAAGATAAGTAAACTATGTAAATAATATTTTTTATTATTTAAAATTTCTAATTCACAAAATAAATAAACTATACCAGAGTGGTAGTAGGGAAACGAAAAGAGGATAGTGGCTATCCAGAAATACCAACGTCGGACCAGCGTAAATTGGGGTATTACCGCGTACTCTGTTATTTCGCTCTACCGATCCACTGCAAGTAATATTATACACCCGGAGTAATTAAAAAGTTGAAAAAACTAAACCGGCGTGGATATACGCCTCCGACCTTCCGAAGGTATAGAATTCGGCTATTGGAATGGCCGTAAGATTTAGTGTACAGCGGCTGACGCGAGAAATGCACACAGACGCGCTCGGGTTGAAGGGGGAGAGAGGGAGAGAAAAAGAGAGAGATTCGATTTATGTTTGAGGCCCCCAAGTGAGGCTCCTCGTGGGTGCGCGAATGGCGAAATGGTGCCACGATGGGGTGTCTTTCTCTTTCTCTCTCGGCGTTTCGCGCGCATCGAATTCCCGCGATGGCATTTAAGCGTTTAGCATTTGGGCTCCGTTCTAGCGGCGTAAAACTCTCCTCCGAAGGGGTAGAGGAGTGTAGGAACGGGCCAGGACCATTAAAATCCTCGTAATCGAATGGGCCCCGCCGATCGGCCTTTGTTCCACCCGAAAATTGAGTCGCGTAATTCACGCCGTGTTAGTTCTCTTTCTTACTCTCTCTCTCTCTCTCTCTCTCTCTCCCTCTCTCCCCTCTCTTCGCGCGTATTCGAGACTCGTTAACGATTCCCTTTCGTTTTGTTTGGTGATTTCGTCGATGAGTATTGATATATCGATTTATTCATACGCATGTTTTTTTTGCGAATCAGGGAGACACCGTGAGGGTTCTGTGGGCGCTACATCAAACGGATCCGGAATTGAACACGGCCGTCTATCACGGCGATAAGCGGGGCGGACGCGCCCTCAGGCTGAAAGCACCAGCCGGGCATCCGCCCCCGAAGGAGTCTCGAGATACGCATCATTGGGACATCAAGCTTAATCAGGTACGCCTCAATTAGCTCCACCTTCCTTTTCTACCCTCTTCGTATTATCTCCTCCTGTAACGGCTTATATATCTCTCTTTACAGTTCGCCGTCTCGGATAGCATGGACACGATTTACTGGTGCAAGATCTTCAAGGCGCCGAACGAGCTGCTCAACAAGAAGCACCACATGATCGGGGTGAGTCAGCCGGCCAGGCTCGTATTCGATTCACGGATCGACACCCGGCTGTCGCCCGAAAAACGAGAAAACAACGCGCTCGTTTCGAGCTTACGGTAGTCCAACGACGACGTAGTAGCAATGCAAAATAAAGTTCCGTGGATTCCGCGTTGTCCTTTTATTACGCTCGTACTAGTCTTCCGCCGTAATCGCACACGTATATACGGCGACGGGGCGCCTTTAATATTCCAGGGGCGAATTTTCACATGCTGCCACGAAATAAGATTCCTCCTCGGGTCTCTTCGTGCCTCGACTCTTTCTTTTTTTCGCGACGAGGTCGCGTACACGCCGAGACGAGCGGAATTCGAAGGCTGTGCGCGAGCCGACCGATGGAATACATCGAGGGAGGGGGGGTCTCTCTCTCAAGTTCTTTCGTATGAGCTTCACGAATCACGGTCATCCCGTTGCCGGACGTCGCGTGGCCCGTCCAACTGGGGGGACGTCATCGGAATAAAGAAAGCCGGTACCCGGTACACTCGCTTAAACGTCGGAGAGAGGGAATGATGTCATTTCGTGTCCGAAAAACGTTCATCGATTGACAATGGGATTCTCCGTTCTATTATTCCGCCGATCCCGTAGCACATCGGGGCTTCCTCCCGATCCTCCGAACGTCACCCAGGCTAACTCTTTTTCCAACTCGCGCGCACTGCCCTTTTGTTCGCAAATTGTACCAAATTATCCGTTCGACGCTCGCACGGATGATTTATACGGTCCCGAACGAGGATGTGTTCGTTCAACCCGAATGCTCGAATTTGTTTCGCCCGAATATACCGTCGCCGAGAATGAAATTTGTTCGATTAACCAAACGTTCGCTCGAATACTGTCGAAACGTTATTTTTATAAGATGGAAATGAAAATATTTTGAATAAAACATGTTGGTTGATTTGGCAAATGTTTTTTCAAACTGAACTGTTATTTTTCGAATGCGCAAAGTACTGCATCGATAATATCAAAGTGCTTGTTTTGTTAGTCGAGCGAAAATGTCACACATTTCATTTTCGATGTCGACAAAAAAATCAGTGGCCTCTCAAATTGCGACTACCGGTTATCGGAAAGAGAAGGATGTTAATTTTCGATTGTTTTTACTTTTAGTACACACCACTGATAGAGAAGGCAAACGAAGCACTCGTTCATCACATAACCCTGTACGAGTGCGCCTCGACGTCTCCAAAGTTGGGACAGCACGCGAGGATAGTCGGTGCGTCTTGCTACAGTCCCACAATGCCTCGCGAGTGGGACTCGTGTGTGCAGCCGGTTTTGGCCTGGTCCCGCGGTAGCAAAGGTGAGTTTAATTACAGTGCGGAATTGAGAAAGAGAGAAAGAACGGAAAGGGAGAGAGAGAAAGCGAAAGTACGGTTCAACGCTCGCGAAAAATGAATTCCAAAGCTCGCTGGAAACGAGACTGACGTACGGATTGTTGATTTTTTTTTTTTTCGTTATTTCCGCTCAGGCGAATGGCTCCCGGAGCACGTCGGAATACCGATAGCCGAGCACCGCGAGGGCTCCTACTACATGCTCGAGGTGCACTACAACAATCCCGGGTTGAAGCAGGTGATCGACAGCAGCGGTGTGAGACTACATCTAACACCGGTGCTGAGGCGCGAGGAGGCGGGAATATTGGTAGCCGGGGTGGCCGTCAGCCCCCTTCACCTCGTTCCGCCGAAACAAAAGGAGTACGCCACGGCTGGCTATTGTACTCCCCATTGTACCAACACGGTATTCATTTCCTTTTCCTATCGAACAAAAAACCATTTCCATATACACTCTCGTTTGATTTATTCGAAACGCTTTGTTTCTTCTTAACTCTGGGAGGGAAGAAAAATAAATTCTTCGGGAGGCCTTTCCTCATTATCTTCTCTTACCGCAGATGTTCCCCGAAACCGGAGTGAACGTGGTGTCGGTGGTCTTGCACTCTCATCTCGCCGGACGCCGGCTCAGCCTGAAGCACATACGTCAAGGCAAGGAGCTGCCCACTATCGTGCAGGACAACCACTTCGACTTTGACTATCAGCAGTCTCACACGCTCGACCAGGAGGTGAAAATTCTTCCCGGCGATGAGCTCGTAGCGGAATGCGTCTACAGCACGCTCGATAGATCGAAACCTACGCTGGGCGGTTACGCGGCATCCCAGGAAATGTGCTTGGCCTTCGTCGTGCACTACCCGAGGACCCAATTGGCCGCCTGTTACAGCATGACGCCCGTGAAGGACTTATTCAAGACCCTCGGGGTGTACAGTTTCAAGGGTGTCAGCGTCGACCACTTGGAAAAACTTTTCCTGTCTACCGGGTGAGTTGAGATTTCCGTTTCCTTCTCGATAAATTGAAATTTTTTCGGTCCTGACGAAACGATCTGTAATAAATCCCAAGTGCGACAAGTGCGAGTTACGACGCTATGGTGATAAAATGAGTAACCAATTTCGAACGTTTTTTTTACGTTAATTTATAATAGAAATTTGTATTTAATTCGAGTTGATCGTACGAAAATCACGAATACTTTTATAAATGAAATTAAAAATTCGAGTTTAACAACATATTCATAAAAATAAATTGAAAATTGGAATGTAATAACAATGATGAAAAAGTATGGGCTTGCTTTTACTCGTTATACAAGCAATGTAATTTGTTGCTCGGGTCGTTGACGAAAAATCGTCCATGGAGCAGTTATCGCAAATACGATTACACCTGTCGTGTGTAAATCGATGTCCACCACTCGATCAATCTCGCCAAAATTTGATTTTTGTTATCGCGAAATGAGCCATGTAGCTAATGAAGAATTTCCAAAATAAATTTACAGAACCGAAAATAACGCTGGAGCGATGTTACCGCAACAACAATTGTCCGTTTATCCATCGACGATGCCAGACGAGAACGTCGACGACGCCATAATAAGAGAGGCGGAATCGGCGTTGAGAGCCATGAGGGATTACACGGAGGAACGGGAGAACGACAACGTGTTCACGCGATTGGTGATCGAGGAACCTGAGGAATTCCGAGGTGAGTGAGATGGAAATATAGGAACAGCTCGGTGGCAAATATGGACAAACCTATTAGCCTAGCTGTGCCCCGAGAACACGTGTGTACGTGTAAATAGCTAAATGTTATCCTTTCATTTCCAGGACGCACATTTGCCGAGCACATGCTTCTGCTTCCTTGGACGGAGGAGCTGCTGGCGAGGTCGATAGAGAGAAGCCTCTACCACGGCAGGCACATGACGTTCTGCCGGAAGAGGGACGACAAGCTCGCGCTGGTACGTATTTCCGCCAATTACGGTTCGACATTCGACACCGCGCGAGCCGATGACGGCGAGCTCGCTTTAATGAACTCGAAACCGCTCGTTTAGCGCGTCCAAAATTTCGACAGCTTACCGAATTTGCTTTGTCGTTCCAGCCAGCGGACATTCAAGCGTTCCCGAATTACACGTCTCTGGAAGTGACGAAGGAGCCAGCCTGCAAGAACCGGCTGACCGCTTCGGGTGCGGTGCATTCGAGCTCCGTAGCGATGCTGACGTGTTTGGCAACGATCGTCGTTGCCGTCGTCATCTGGTAATAACGATGACTAGTCGCCTCGTCGTTGCGTGCGAGCGCGATGCTACAATCTTCCTCGTATCGGGACGAAAAAATGTTTGAATCAAATATGTATGATTACGAGGAAGAATGTAACTCGCGCGGCAACGATCGGTATACTTTGTACATTCCCCGCTTATGTAAGATGTGAGATGTAAATCGGCAACAGTTAATTTATTGGGTATGTTTAATTCTTCCTTCTAAACGCGCTATTTAGTTTCGATCTTACCGACCGTTTGAATATGGTCGTTAAAGGTAAACAGCGCTCAAATAAAACGCGCGATTGTAAAATTTCCGGAAAATTTTTACCGAATTGATAATGCGCGTACAGAAAAATATATTATATATATATATAAATAATATAAAATACTGTAAATAAACGGGTAAATAATTTATAATTTTAAGCTTCGCCGTAAATACTTTAATGTGTTTTGTATAAAATAAATTAATAAAGAGATGTTAGAACAACATTCGTTCTTGTTGTTTGACGAATCCAACTGTTTAATTGCACGTGAAATGTGAATACACAGCCCTCTGCATTGAAACCACAAAAGGTATTATAGCGTGATGTAGGTAAAACAGGAATCTAATTGTCAAAGCTTACTGATATAGGTTTATTCCGATCGTTTTATCAAATGTTTCTTATATCGATGAATAAAGGATATTCGTAACAGCATGTTTTTAATGTATGAAAACTAGTTTATTGTGAATAATTTTTCATTCAACATGAAATCTTGTAGCGTCGAAGAACACAAGTGTATTTTTGATTATTCGCAACTGATATGTCTGTCTATCGTCGATAATCGTTTGCCCATACATCTACTCTTTTGAAAATAAATAACTCATCGAAAGATATGTTTAACATGGATAATTCAACTTGTAAATGATACGAGTATTGGCCATAAATGATATTCCATACTTGGAAGAACTTTCGAGCGTTCGATAGCCTAGCAAACAGTGTAAAAATAGTGGCCGCACCTGGATGATTCAACCCTTCTCCGTCTTGACCCGTCGGATCGAAAGGCTCGTCCTTTATTTGCCACTATTATATGTCTCCTTTAGACTGTATCCGGAAGGGGTGCGAGAAGTTGCATGCTGCTACTCGATTTCGCGATCTAACGAAAAATCGAATATCCGTTTTTAACTCACAGCCATTACTGAAATTAGTATCGTAAAATACAATGACTCACCTGTACTTTGGGCTGCTTGTATGATTTTCTGGCGTATATCTTGAGTACACGGCAATTGCATGCTACCGAGAGAGCGACCGCCAAACCCTTTGGAAAGAAATAGCAAATGTTGTTAATGTTTCGAATAGAAGGAGAGATACGCGAAAATTGACATTTCAAGGAAAGTCGTCACATCGTACAGGGATTTATGAGCCACGCGGACGACGAGACCGCCAACTTTTTTCATTTCACCACTAGGGTGAGCACGAGCGAATACGACGCCCGGGTGTAAGAAGTATGGGTGAAAACTCGAACGAAACTTGGGTCCTCAAGACTTCGCGCCCATACGTCTTATCTTCGCGCCACTTACAACCCTCTCTCGGTATACACGTTTGCCGACTCGATCGCGTTCGCTCCGCCAGTCAACAACGTTATATACCTTTTAGAAAAAAAAAGAACCAAGGAAGAAGAAGAAAGTTCGCGGAGCGGCCTTTTCGCACCATATTCTTATCGAGTTCGCTCTCAAATATTTTCCCCCGGTTTCCCCTTGTTTTCTCAGGTTCCCGGCATTCGGTACTACACCCTCCTTCTCCTCGGTCTCGCGAAAGTTTCGCGCGAGCGAATTTTCCTATCCGCATTCGTTATTCGCGTTTTTATTCAGGCAAAGGGGGAGGGGGTTTATCGAGTGAGGTCGACCTCGTTAACCGTGACGCGCGTTACACACTTGCCCTCTGACCTGGAGTGAGTGACCGGTGCAGAAGACCGCCCACAGGAAGGGCATCCTCCACATTCGCGAAGCAACGCCGCATCCGGCCACTAGACCGACTATCAGGCTGACTTTCAGGAAGAGCACCATCTGCAGCGATCGTCTCCTCTTCATCTTCTCCCGCTGCTTCACCTCCAGTTGCATACTATACGTATATCTATGGTCCAATCGAATTTTCATGAAACGCGATACGAGGGGAGAGAATCGTTACACCCGATGCAAATTGGATTAATATTTCTCTCGCTACTCGCTTACATATCCCCAGATATATTTCATATCTATTTTTTAATAAAAAAAAAAAGGAAATGAAAACGATCGATTCTATTTTTCAATAGAAATTCCTTTTTTCCTTTCTTTGTATTCGTATTCGATTTTTTATCAAATAGAGATGAAATTTAATTCCAATTTGTTTTTGATTTTGAATTCGGTTGATATAAAATATTATATTTTTTGCTAATAGAGAAATGAAATATTACTCATTTGACTCACCTCGAAACGATAAACGATTTGATCAGATAGTAGATGGATACGAGAAGCATCAAGAGTATTGGCAGCCCGTAAGTGTAGACTGTCGTGTTCGTGCCCAAGAACCTGCGAATCGAGCGAACGAGGGAAATGAAAACGCGACAGAAAAAAAGAAAAGCGAAATTAATCCGATAAAAATCCGCAAAACACGGTCGAACACCGGAATCGCAAACCCGGATACACCCAATATCTCTTCCTGATTCTCTCCCTCTCTCCCTCCTTCTCTCTTCCTCCCTTTTCGCTGCTTTTATTCGAGGTAGAGACTCGTGTCAACCGCGTTCGTTACCGGAAAAGCGTGAAATTAACTGGGACGCGGCCGATGTAACGCTCGGACGTAAAAGAACCACGACAGGTGAATAAAAACAAAACAGAGTAGGGAAGGGAGGGAGAGGGGGAGAGAAAAGACAGAGGAAAAACGATGAACGCTCGAACGCGAATGTGGAAAAAGGAGAGCGGCAAGAACGACGACGGTCGAGATAAAAAAATACGGTGAACTACGGCAATCCAATATCCCGGGGAGTTCAAGCGTGGAAAAGGAACTCCGGAATGGGTAGTTCCTTCCGTCTGGTGATCTTTTTGCGGACAGGCACGGCCTTATTCTCTCTCGCGCTTCCTATTTCCGGTACGAGAGTGGTGAGCACTTAGAGAGAGAGAGAGAGAGAGAGAGAGAGGAGAGGGGAGAGAAAATACGCGACAAAAGAAGTCCCCCTGCTGCTGTCTGATGCGCGCGCGCGGGCGCGCTCACACGAACGCAAAAAAAGGCGAGTCGGGGGAAAAATTGTCGGAGAAACGTGAGTACTGCGAAAAAATAGAATAGAGAAAGAGATCGGGGATGCTTCAAGGACGACGAAGATTATTTTACCATTTCGAAATCGCATTTGTGCATTAATAAATATGGAGATATTAAAGTCGACATTCTCCGCGATTTTATTTCCGGATGAGAGAGACGACTGAATATAAACGGGTAAGAGGAAGAGAGTAAGAAAAGAGGTTGGGTTCCCGACATTAAAACTCGTGCGCGCGATGAAAGTCGCTCTCGCCTTGAGTAAGGGTAGTCGATCGAGCTATCGATCGTGTTGCCATCGATCAAAGGACATCGGAGTGGAGAGAGAGAGAGAGAGAGAGAGAGAGAGAGCGAGTTCCGGCTGCTTGGAAAATTGGATTAGTAGTGAGATATTCCGGTTATTAATATTTCCGTGATGCTCTCTGAAATTCAATATCGATGGAAAGATATAAGAACGAGATAGACATGATTTTTTTTCCAGGATTGGCGAAAAATCTCATCGAAATTCCGGTGAGCGGAGATTTATCGAATCGAGACGAAACACAAAAATAATACTCACCAGCAGTTGTAAGGCGTGAGATCGTCGACGACCCAGAAGTCATCGTGTTCCCGATTACGTATGAGGATCGCGGTGCCGAGGCTAACGAGGGGCGCGCCCCAGGCCATGAGGCTGTACTTGAGATAGGCCGGAGGGTCGTCTCTTCCTGGCAACGAGGCCACCGACGCGTAAAGATGATGACACATCGCCACCAACCAGCAGACAACGGACACTCGCAAATACTGCAGGCTCATCCCGAGCGCGATGCACAATTCCGAATCCTGCGGAACAGACAGTTTTTCCGCTTATCAACGTTCCGACAGACGCTTCGGCATTTCCTTCGAGGAGGTGTTTTCAAATGACAGCCTAAATTTTGAACTCTTTGGGAAGACTGAAGGTTCGTTGTATGCATTTATGTAAATGTGAATATTTATCGTAAGTATATTACGAAAATTTTAAATGCTAATTTAACAAAACTGCTTAATTTCTATTATCCTGATTATAATAAACTATATGCACATCGACTGTATTTGATTTGATTTATTTTAAGGGGATAAATATTTTTTTCATTTCTTTGTTAGTCCGATGTTGTTATTTTTCGAGATAAAAAGTCTACATCCGCAATGGACCAGAAGGGTAAGCTCAACAAACAATAATTTACTTTTTTGCTCGTTCATCCACTTTTGGGGAAATAATTTCACTTTAAAAATAACCATTTTTTTCATATAAAACATTAATCACGATATTAAAAAATACAAAGGTTACACCTATACTGAATCTTTCGAAAAAAAAAACCGAGACGAACTGAAAATTCTGATCGTTATACCAAATCACCACCCTAACGTACCCATTTTATCGGAAGATATTCAATGTAATGTTACTATCGATCGAATTTTTCCATCTCCGTCTGGGCGAGATCCTCGAGCGAGGACAAAACCGAATTTATGGTAACGAGAGAACCGCTAGGAAAGGGAAAAACACGAGAAGCGGCGATATAGACAAAAGGTATAAGACGTAAAATCCGGATAACTTGGTAGTTTGCGCTGAGCCATACGTGCACTCGAGTTTTCCAGCCGAGCGGGAGTTCGCGAATCGCGCGCGCGCTCGCTCGCTTATGTGTACGTGGTAGTTGTGTGCGGGGGAACGTGCGAGAACGGTAGACAAAGAGAGCGGGAGAAGGGTAATCGGCAGATAAAACAAAAGAGAGGTGGTTTGGCGGCCCGGCACAAAGGAAAATCCACGATCCTCCCTCGAAATTCTCTCCGCTCTCGCGTTCTTCGCTACGTTCACACTACACACGTATGTGCATTCTCACGCGTTAACTTTACAGGCTCCACCAAAATAAAGCGAAACGTTCGTATTTCTTTCCAAGCCCCGGATTTACCTGCGATAACTTTTAAAACGAGATAATGCTCGTTCTAATCGCATGAAACTACCGAGAGTCGACGAATGCATTGCCGGGTAATTAACCGCTTCAACTTTCCCGAGCTCTTACAATTCGTGTTCTCGAGTTGGCCAGAGTTTCCCTTAACGTGGCTCGAGTCACGCTTCATTCAGACGATTCCTTTTCTTACTCCCGTGCCCGAGCTCTTTTTCTACCCCATCAATGAGATTACCTCGATTCGCGAGCAAACGAAATTCCCCGAAGCGAAACTTTGGAAATTTCGCTCTCTTGTTAAGAATTTAGAGATGAGATATTTCGAGGCTCGGACTGAATCTAGCTGTAGATCACGACGTGCGCGTTGGTTCTCGCGCACGTATTCGATATAAACCCTTGCGCGAACCCTTTGTGACACACAAGCCCTGCGAGCGGAGAAATATGTATACGTATACGCGTAGCGTTGACTATTGTAATTCCTCTTTTTGTCGAACTACGCTGATTTTTTTCGCTATGGAATATATTCCTCGGCGAGTACGCACTCGGCGAGCCCGTCAAATATTTGCCGGTCGTGCGTCGGCCCAACGAGAGTCCGAGCGCGCAGTGGTAGTTCGTGCGTGAGTCGAGCGCTAAACGCGGCCAGCCTCGCGTTACACGAGAACGCTCTCTCCTAAAAGCGTTTCAAAATCGATGCCGTTCCATATAGCCAATCTTTTTTCACAGCCCTCTTTCTCTTTCTCGCTCTTTCTCTCACCCTCCCCCTTTCCCTCTCTCTCTCTCTCTCTCTCTCTCTCTCTCTCTCTCTCTTTCTCTTTTTATTCATCGCCCCTGCGGGTAGCAAAAAGGCAACGCGAATCCCACCACCCGCTGAAAATGCCTGTCAGCTATATATACATATAACTGTACACGAAAAAGAAAGCGCGAGCGGTTGATTCAAAGGGTCGTTAGAGGTGGATCGGAGCTATCGATTAACGAGAAACTCGAGTGCTAGATACGGCCCGATGAGCTTCTCGAATCCAACCGAAAAACAAGGAGCGCAGACTTGCGCCGAGCTCCGACGTTCGGCTAAATTTTTCTCTTAACCCGGTAAAATCATTATTTCATTCGAAACTCGGTTCATTCGTGCTTGGTGCGAATGTGCAATCATTTTTTTCAATATCTCAGCCCTCCTTGGGAATGCCAACACGTATACGCGCGTAATACCAACTCGAGAAGAACATTAAAAGATTTTCTTGGTAAAATTCCGCAAAACTCTTGATTCAATGAGAACGGGTGGAGATAACTTTTTTAATGAGAATTTCTCGCCCCTGACGAACGCACACGAGGCCGGCTCTATTCGAAAATTCAAAAAATTTCTCCCCCGCGGAAGATTTCGTTTGACTGCTGTAAAATTTTCATTCGAACGTGGCGGGAACGCTGGACTTTTTTAACGAGGTTCTTCTTTATTTTTCATTCGCCGAGTGCAAATAGTGTTTTCATTTCTGTTTCCAGCGCGAGCTTTTCTCACCTTCGACGTGCGTGTAAACTGGAGGCTTGGTAGAAAGAGAATGGTATAATCTCGAGTGACCGTCGACCGTTGTTATTCGTACAAAAGAGCACTTCTGAGCTTTGCGAGAGCCCGAAGCACTAGGCGCGCTAACCCGGAAAGTAATTGCCGACGATGTCACCGAGCGAGCTGTCGTTGCGCTGAAAGATCTGTCCCCGTTCGTGCGCGCATGTGTCTCGTAATGATGCAAAAACTTTTTTCCGCCCTGCCAACGCGTCAACGACGACGTCCTATATAGAATGTCGCTTTGGTCTCCGATGACACGATTTTCCGCGAAAAGGAAATATAATATATGCATACACTGTGTAATTAAAAGAAGAAGTCGGGTTAAATCGAGAGCGAAGAAAAACACGAAATCAAATTGGAAAGGGACCGAGCGTGGTCGCGCAGCGGAAGAACTTTGTAATTGAATGAAAACTAAAAATTTGGACAAATGTTTAATTCAGGTAAATGTTTCCGTCGAACGAAAAAATATTTGATCAGAACTCCTTTTCCGACTCGCGGACGAAAGAGCTGTATTAATTTGTGAGATGGCTCCGGAACGAGAGACGTCTAACACAGGAAAAAAAATAAGGTAGAAAAATTCGAGCTACTCGTTCTATCCCGGATCGAGCCGCGATACTTTATCTCCATTCTAATTACCCGACTAATGATCTTAATTTCCGTCGGCTCATCTCGCAATTCTCTTCTCCGTTTCCCCGGGGGAGCGATATATAGAAGCTCGATTCTCCAGGACCGAAATCGCATCCGTGTAGAGAATTCGCACGTTCTCGTGCGCCTGTGCGAAAGCTCCAGAGAGGAGTTTCAGTTTCATAAAGCGTGCGGCTGGAGGAGGATCGAAAATAAAAAGGAGCCTCGTAAAAGCCATCTGCTCCCCTGCGCTCGCTACTCGTACGTCCTTTTTCGCTGATTATTTTTTTTTCTCTTATTTCGGAATTCTTCTTTTTTCGACGCTTCCAGTACTTCTGTCTTCTTTTTATTCTAACCCCCGCCTTCTCCCTCAAAAACTCCGAATCCGTTTGAAAGTTGGCGCGACAGGTTAGCCGCGCTAATTGAACCCCGTTTCGTCCTGGCAATAAACGGGAACGATGTTCGAGAGGGGAGATAGTCAGCGCTCGAGCGCGCACCGCGAGAATCGTTTGTCATGTCCGTTCGTGTCGCGCGCGCGCTGCCAGAGAGAGAGAGAGAGAGAGAAGGAAACGTCACGAGTATGCTTCAGATATTCCGGACAAATACAAAATCCAATTCCCCGACTTTATTTTTCTCGAAAAAGTTACGTTGCGTGTTTGCCTTTATTCTCCACGTCTCGTAAAGTAAGGAAAATCCCGTCTTTCTTTATTTCCCTTTTTTCCCATCCACCCCGTCTCGTATCTATCCCAGCGCGGATCGAGATCCCTACCTGAACGCCACCCACGCCGACGATGAAGAGCAGTTGCGCCATGAAAAGGGCCGCCAGGAGGTTCATGAGGGTCGTACCGGCCAGGCATCTCAGATCCGAGAAAAGGCTGGAACACATAATTATCAGCACCGATTAATTAGATTAGCTCGTTCCTCCGTCGTGTCTGAGGGGTCGGGACCGAAATAATCCAATAAGAGACTGGGTCCCGCTCGCGGCATTATTAAAAAATTTTCCCATTTCGGTAAATTACACTCGGTACGGGGGTGGAGAACGAGTACGAGGGAAAAAATTTTCATCGATGTCGGAACGGGGGGAAAATACGGATAAGGTAGAGTGAAGCAGGAGGTAAATCGACGAGATGGAGTAGAGCGAGAGAGGGGGAGAGAGGCGCGAATCGTTAACCCTCTAATGGAGCACTTCGCAGTGGTGAAACTCACGCATTTGCAGGACTGCGCGTGAACGGCATCGCTTTAAAAGTCAAAGTGATATAAGCGAGTTTAGACCTTACCATCTCGCTCCGTTCATGATAGAGGCTATAAATTTTCCCTTTTTCCGTTTGGTCTTGGTCCTGAATAATTCATCTGGCAAAAACTTTCGAGGTCGCTAGAAGGGAAGGGATAACACAGGTTGTGTGCGTTACTCGCGTCAGAGGGAGAGAGAGAGAGAGAGAGAGAGGGAGAGACGGAAGCGTCTTTGCAGTTTTCATTACGTATCACGGATATCGAGTCCGCCAAGTTTCGGGGTAACGCTCGTTACTCTATATCAAGTCGCGTCGCGAATGAGAATGACGGAATTACGGGAGGAACATTCGCACCGGAATTCTCGGCAATTGCGTTGAAACGTATCACGGCTCGCAATGGGGATACGCCGGGGATGCCTCCCTTGTTACCTTTTTTCGACGATATTATTTCAAGAGAGGCAGGAAGCGAAGAGAAAGTTTATTTCGTTGATTCGGAGCGATCGGTCAACGTCAATTTGTCGTGAGTGCGCGCAACGAAACAAATTAAGCCCTCGGCGTCGATAAGTCGAAATGTACGAGGCAATTTTTCAAAGGCAGTCGACGTACGATCGAACGGATTTCCTCTTTTCCTTTTATGCCTGTTTCGTCTCGTTCGTTTTGCCTATATAGCATAGTGTGCGTTCGACTTTTTTAATTGGCGATTCTTCCGGCGCGAATTCGCGGCGTACACTCGCATCAATCACACTCGCGTATATACACTTTCGTCTAACGACCAAATAAAATTCTACCCCCATTTTGCTTGAACAAACTCGTGCCCGCTCTATACTCTCTCTCGCGAGATATGATCTTCGTTCCGTTCAACCCTCTCGGCAACGAAAACCGCCCTACCCCGAGTGATTAAAACTTCCGAGAATACCTTAATGGAGGATTCTTTGTTCGAGGGAACTTATAATTCCGTTATATATTTGTTGTGTGTCGAGTTCGCCGACGGGGTAGAGAGTGGAGGAGCGCTCAGAGATTTCAAATAAGATAAGAGAAGGTGGGAATACCCTCGTAATACCGTATTTGATTTTTTCCGATCCGAGAAATTCGATTAAAAAGAGTAATCTCGTTTAGGGCGCGATCGTAAAAAAGAGAAGGAGGAAAGAGAAAAAATCTCGACAGGTTGGAGCTCTTCGAGGATGAGAATGAGAGAGGGAGAAAGAGAAGAATCACGCTCGCTGACACGGAGAGCGACACGATACCTGGGCGAGAAACTTGTTCCAGCGGTGAAAATCCTTCCGCCATCGAGCTATATCAAGTCTTAAATCTAGATCGCGCCCCCGAGACCCGACGTCCATTACGTTTTTCGCAGACTCCGCGTGTCTGCCCCCGCACCAACCGCCCCCGTCTCTACGCTTTCTCTTATCTATTTCTTTTAATCTAAAGCGAGTCGGATCTCTTAAGTAACCGCCGCGTAAAACGAGAAGAAAAGTGGAGAACGGGTGGAGTTACTGCGAGAAAAAGCCCGAGGTCAAAAATTCACCATCCCCCTTTCGTTTTATTCGTCTCCCGAACGACTAACAGAATGATAAATTGTGAAATTCGAGAGATCGAGTTTCTTGCTCTTCGAGCCGTAATCAGTGCGATGTGCATGATCGAGTCGTTCGGCCGGTATTAAATTCCTCGCGCGAACAATTTTCAGGAACGAAGATACGGAAAATAAAGAAGTACGAAACGTAATTCTTTATCGGCGTAACGGCGCGTCCGCACGACAATAGGGATATACGCGAGGGAGATTCGCTTTCACCATTCAGAGCTCGACTGAAGCCCTTTTTCGCGATGGCTGAGTCTATTGTGCGGTCGAATGTTATCCACGGTGCGGGGATAATCCACGCGCGCTACTCACTCGACGATTTTACATAAAGAACACACTCGTTTGAAAAGAAAGCGAAGGAAAAGTCATTGAAAACGTTTCTACGCGTCCTCGCTTTCTCAAATTTGGTATTATTCGGGTATTCGTAATTCGCCGAATATTTCGCGAGAACGCGTAGAATTCCGACGGTTTGGGTATCAAACACGGTCGGGGATGAGCCCACGTCGGATGGGATAACAGTTGTATTCTCTATCCTCTACCGTGTGTATCTCGCTTGCTTCGGCATCGCTAAAAATTTCAACGGAACAAACGACACCGGTAAGCCGACTCGCGATTGAAATAACGTGGCGAAAGCCCACTGGCAATTACGCGTTGCCCGGGCTTTGATCTCATATATCCTATTACTAGAAAATTCGAGAATAGAGGATAACGAAACGTTATTGTGGAAATCGTCGTAAGATGAAGAGAGAGAGAGAGAGAGAGAGAGAGAGAGGGAGAGAGAGAGAGGAGGAGGAGGAGAAATCGATCGATCGATCGTCCGAGGATGGGCTATTCGCTGATTGCCAAAGTGCCTTGGAGAACTCGCGAAAGCGAGGGCGCTGTAAAATTCCACTTTATATCTACGGGTCGTTATATAGAGCAGATCTAAATTCTTTACCGACGCTGGGGGATCGAAAAATGGAACGGAATTGCTTTGCATTGCGTATCGTGAAAAAATAATTCGAAATGAAAAAAATATATATGTAATACATAAATTTATATCCGAGGCGAGGCGAGATACTCTTAACGAGAATGGGATTCTCAATTTCGTAAATAATCCCGCAATCTCGAAGAGTTTTGAGTTGCAGAAATGGTACGCGGCCTTACCCGACTTTGCTTTGTGGCTACGATACCGAAGTCGTACGATTTTCCAATTACGAGAAAGAACCGTCTTTTCGGAGTCCTCGGAGAGACTCCGACTGATACGGATAAAGAAATTTCCCGATCGGGAATGAAAATAAGGGAAGGATAGAAGAGAAAGGAGAACGACGGGGGGGAATCTATATAGATGACTCGGTTGAATTAAGGCAATAAATTTCGTGGGTCAACGTTGACAAGACGGCGTGGATGCGATTCGGCCAGCCTTGGCCGAATTCTCTCTTGAAAGCCGGCTCCGCTCGCGATCAAGAACGATCCCATCCCTTCCAATTTTCCCGACTGCAACTCACCCATCCCCCTGCCCCTCTCGTCCTACCCCATCCTCTCTCTCTCGCCCCTTGCCTATTTCACTTGCCGTCGCATTGTATCCAGCGGCAGTTTCTCCACTTCGCCCTCTCGCTATTCGATGCGCGCGAGCGTTCTCGCGCGTCATCAATTGAATTTCGACCTCGTCGCGAAGCTTAACGAGTTTTCGCATACGAGCATGTTTTCGTTATACATTATAATGGCGGATTTGCGATGGAAATCAGCCGATGTGGATGCGTCCCGCGATCGCTCGGCCTGGAATGACGATGGCGGAAGACGAGGGCGCACCACGAGAGCGGAGCGTCCTTTCATCGATGCGTATACCTTTTTTTTAAAGGTATAGCATTACGTGAGGTGAATGAGAAAAGAAATTTCCTCTCCTCCCCATGCGTGTCAACTATACCAGTCGTATACAGAGAGTTTTGGAACAACTGCAAGCTCCTCGAACAGCCGATAGCTTGTAAATTTTCGAATTATTCCGAAACTTTTTTTCGTCAAACATTATTCTTAGCTATACAATCACGGATTGTTTGAATTTAACAATTGTACATTTCGCATTTTATATTATTCGCTGTTTAATTACGAATCGGGTGAAAATTGAAGTGAGCTACATTTCCAAGGCCGAAGATCGAGTATCGGGGCTACGAAAAAAATCTCAATGATTCGAGAAGGGTCACAATCGAATGTAGAAATAGCAGAGGACTTTCTTACTCCGAATTTCGCGAATAACCCAGTATTCGAAAATCGCGGTGTAATTCCAGGATACCCCGTATAACGTACATACGGTGTAAGTTCCTCGTCGTTCGGTATATAATTCATCGAACGCGATACATATATATACCGGACCGATTTCCAATTACGTAGCGCCCGCGGAAGTTTAATTGTTCGATTTGAGTAATAGCGCGAGCGATCGCTGAGAGCTCTCGAAGGTTGTGTATCTCGGCGGTTCGCGACTATACCTCGCCCTCGCTCGAGAAAATTATCAGCGAGAAGAGATTGGGGGTCGCGTGCGCGGGCTCTCTCCGTATAAATAATTATGAAAGGACGACAGTCGGGCACACCGGTTCAACTTTTCCCCCGACGGTCTCTCTCTCGACGCTCGCGAACTCGTCCCCATTATAAAGAGAGACTGCGCGAAACGCTCGAAGCTCCGCCGAACTTGGGCAAACGAGTCACTTAATCCCCTATTCTCGGATGAGAAATTAAAGGAGATGGTAAAAACAGAAAATTCTTTCCCCGACTCAGCGGGGAAAAATATTTATTTTTTTTTTTTAATTTTATTTTTCATACTTTTTTGCATCCACAGTGAGCTTATTTCCAGGAGCAAATATTCACTCAATAACGCATATCGACGCTGCAGCCGCGCTGGGTCACTGGAATATTAATGCATTATTGATGAGCATAACACGGAGCAAATATTTACGCAGTCACAGTATCCAACTCGCAACGTTCGTGTCCATATTGTACCATACTTTTCCGCGCTATCTCTCTTTACTGACTATCCTCGTCATCGCGGTGACATGGAAACTCTTTCCCCCCCGTTTTCCTTCCTTTTTTCCACCGGTCGTAATTTCAGCTCGAACAATAACGTAGGAAGGAAAATTGAGTTTGCGCGCTCGCGACGAATTAAAAATTACCGTATGAATTGATAATGCAGTTGGTGCGAGATGAAAAAAGTCAGCCGTGTAATTTGCGCGAAACGATACCCGAGAGAATTGACGGAAATTTCATTAGACGGGACGTCATTTCGTGGTCACGATGCATTAGGAGCGTCGGCATTAGTTTTCAGCCTTAAAATGTTGTCAGGCGCGTATGAAGCACGGATATGTCAAAGCGAGTGAGCGAATACGTGGGCGTATACGAACGTACCGTGAAGATCGCTCGATGGTGTGTCAGTTCACGGAATTTGGAAATCCGTCGTGGAAATAAAGGGAGAGGGAGAGGCAGTCAGAGATTATGACGATTTCAGCCAAAATATAACAAGATTAATCGAAATGATCCGAGAAAAACCAGAAGCTCGGTGCACGAGAATGACAATCCTCGGAACATATAATGCGGATTCCTAATTGGCTTAGATGTTAATTGGGTCAGGAGCTTTGCGATTCCACTGCTCGTGATGCGAAGTATCCCCTGAATGGGAGAACCGTCGGGATCTCGAGGAAAATCGGCCAAGACACTCACTGGGAGTTGAAAAGAGAAGCTAAAGACAAAATCAGTTTTGTCGCCAACCTTATGAAAGCATTTCGTCTTATTCGTAACGAACGGAACTCGACGTAAGATTCATTCGAATCTTTTCACCGTTTGTAACAACTACTAGCTCATTTATCGTGTATCGCTATCTACTCGTATTATCTCGACAGAAGAATGTAATAGATAAAAACGAGTTGGAAATTTCGTCTCGTAAGGGGATATATACCGAAAAGAGAAATAAAAAAGCGAGTGGTGAAAAAGTGCTGAATGAAAAAAATGTATATTCGCGAAGATTGGGAGCGAGTTTCACGAGTGCGTTAAATGAACCGAAAGACATCGCGTGATGGAGAGACGTCCTCCTTGTCCCCGACTGTCCAAGGTTTCCTTTTCATCCCCATTTCTTGCCCTACATTATATAACGCCCCTCTAAGCGGCTTTACTTCTTCGGCATAAGAAATCTCGTTCGTCCTATACGCCGGTAAGAGGGACCCCACGCTCTCCCGGAGGATTTTTAAAACCATT
This sequence comes from Goniozus legneri, assembly GCA_003055095.1. Lineage (NCBI taxonomy): Eukaryota > Metazoa > Arthropoda > Insecta > Hymenoptera > Bethylidae > Goniozus > Goniozus legneri. The sequence continues at coordinate 28,988 of NCVS01002809.1, forward strand.
ACTCCGTCTCCTTCCTCTCCCCTTGCATTAGCTCGCGAGATCGAGCCGAACGCGCGACGGCCAAGAGACATCGGGGAGGAATGAATTCCCGGCATAATACGGAAACTGTGGGGATTAGAAAACTGGGAGAATCGCTAGGAGGCTTTTCGTCGATCGAGTAAATAAATTCTCGATCTAATTTGGAACGAATGGAGGGCAAGGGATATGTCTCAATTTTCGTCGAGACGCGCTCCGAAGCGATACGAGAAATCCCGACGTTAATTGAAATATAGTTTCGTTTCCGCGCGGGAAAGTATGGGAAGAGGGGGGTCGGGATTTACCGTGAATTTATTTCGCAGCGTTCGATGCAACGACGATTTTTCACGCCTGTGAAGAATTATAAATTTGCGAGTGCCGTGGCCGATGGAATTTTTTAAGCGGGATGGATGATACTGGCGTGATACCGGCCAGGGAATAACCGATGGTTTCGCACTGAACGCATGCGTGTGAATAAAACATACGGGCGAAAGAGCGCGATAGGGTGAGAGAGAGAGAGAGAGAGCACGTGGTTTTACGCGAGTCGTCAAGTGACACTGAAAAATCGGCTTTGACGAGTGGTATAAAAAAAAACGACAGGAGAGTGCGAAAAAGGAGTATTGAATGAAACCGAGACGTTTTTATATTGTTGCGAAATTTATCGCAAGAGGGAGGCGAGCGAGGGAAGAAAGTCACCGGAGTGATATAGTACAGATATATCGACGTGCGTGAAATTCGCGTTAAAATTGCCCGCCTCTCGAGTATTGGTTATATCAGCCGCTGCGCCGTTATACGAGCGCGGTCATCGATACGCGCAAGAGAAGCGAACGCGAAAGGCGTCGGCATCGCGGCTGAATGCGCGAATTTAGCGCTGTTTAATTGAACGCTCACCGGCGCGCACCCGATAAAACGAATAATTAAGCAGAATGAATGGACGAGCGTCACCGCGCGCGCAAAATGACCACCGCGGCAATGGGGAAAAAGAATCGGATATTGCATATTTCCTTTTTTCGCTATTCGCAAAATTTGACTTTTATTCATCGCTACTCCTCATTACCGCCTCCGCGTTGTGAAAAAGAATTGTTGCGTCAATTAAATATTTAATCGAACACCACCGATGAGATACTCTGGCAATTAAACGAAATAATTATTTTGAGAGGAACTCGCTGTTATAACAAATAAAATGTTCCTCCTGGGTGATCATTTATTCTATAGAACATCGAATGTGTCTCGACGGTATTCGGGTAAACAATTAATTGTTCGACAATTCGTTCTTCACGGTACAGTTAGGGTGGATGCGCATACAATAATGTAGATTCGCGATCTTCGGGGCAAAATGAATTTCTCGAGCCATTCCGCTTTGACAAGCGATGGATGATGTTTAATATATGAGATATAAGATTTCGCAGATTCCTTTTAAGAGGGTGATCTTTCTTCGAGGGGATGATCGATAGACGATTCGAGGGAAGCGAGGATTTTTGAAAAAACGCTAGGCGTAGGCGTGGCGCGAAGAAAGCTCATTGTAGAGTGAAATTTATCGGCAGGGCGCTGGTTTCCACAGCCGTTGCAGCGATTAATCGCGTAACTATCGATGCACGTGGGCTGGATAAACGAGAGCGATCCACCGACATCGACTTATCGTTATACAGCCAGCAGCATCGAACGCGGTAACGTGCCGCGCCGCTGCCTATCAGAGCGGACGATACTTACACCGACTTCACTTCCCAACCGCACATCGCACACAGACAGACGTACGGGAGGGTCGAGAGTAGCGGGTTAAGCTCGGCGCAACAATCGACTGAATACGTTGAGTGGGGTCGTGACGTAATTTAGTGCTTCGCCACTAGAATACACTCTTCCTATTTTTTTCTCTCTCTCTCTCTTTCCCTCTTCTACTCTTTTTCGTACTCATCCGAAAGCCCCCTCGAAAAGGGAGAAACTTCGTTACGTAACATTCGGATAACAACGAGGAACGGCGAAATTGAGGAACTCACATAGCCGTGGGGGAGATCGCGAATTAAAACTCGATTCGACGTGCGCGGATTCGGAAAGTCGTTGTTCGCGAGATTGAAGGCAAAGTTGGCGGCCTTTTTCTCCAATTTTATTCCCCAACCGTTATTTCCGCGGTTATTTTCCGTTCGCGCGCGGATCGATCATACGGAATAATTTCAATTCACCGAGGACCGAGCCATCGTCCCTCGTTTCCGCACGCGCCCTCTCGCTCGTCGAGAGTTGTCTCGTCGTTTTTCGATAATCCGCCGGCGGGGACGATTATCGTATTTCAACTGTCGATATACCGACGAAATAATCGAGACATCGGTGACGAGCCGAGCGAAACAAATCGGAAGCCTCGTCTCCTTCGCACCTCGGTACGTCCCGACGCGGCACGTCACCGCTTTTCCGAAATTTGACGCATAATCGTGACGCGACTAC
>NCVS01002809.1:42970-65415 GCA_003055095.1 Goniozus legneri
CCCCCTTCCGACGAGTTTGGCTAAAGCCCGACGTGAAATTTGCATTCAACGTCGGCCGGCAACGTTTCGCGCGCGAGATCCTGAATTTTTTCTCAACCATAAGGAATCGGGAATGCGTGCTGCGCGCGTCATTACGGCACATCGCAAATTTTCATTTCCGTGGGGCCTAAACGAAAATTTATACGAAACTCCTCGGAAAAATTAAAGAGGCATCCGTCATTTTCAAACGGACGTCTAGACTGTAAATTATCGAATCGAATAGAGATACGAGTTTTAAAATGATCGCTTAATCATTTGATCGTTTTTAGCTGAGATACTGTTCTCTTAATTATTTTCAGCAGAATAAGAATACGAGAGAGCGAACGAATCGCGTTTATATTTAAGGATATCAAAATCACCTGTTGAAGTTGACGTATTGCGTGCTCCTCGCGACGTGTCCGTGAAAATTTGCTTTTTCTTATTCTGGTCCTCAGAAGGCCATATCGGACACGTGACGGTATTTGTTTCGTGTGCCACGTGCCGCCTATATGTCCCCAACTTTCGATACCCTTTTTTTCTACCTTCTTTACTTTTTTTTCACGGTTCTATTCGGACATAAATTTAGGCGCGTTCTTACGCCAGTCGCATTCGCGAACGTACGTCGCGTGCGTGTCGCTTTTTATTTACCGTCCTTCCCTAACAAGTGCCGAGCGCAAAATCGATTTTTTCGTCCTGGTCGAATATGTTATTTTCCCTTGCTCGTGCCTCAAGGTCATCCGTCGAAAGGCCGGACGTGACATAATTTTCGTATGCACTCTACGAACAGAAAGAATAATATCCTTATTTCGTTTTGAAATATTTTGAATTGCATGCAATAACAGTTTGGAGAGGCCATTTAACAGATTTAAACGTACTTTCTGAAAACGAATCGATTCTCACAAATAGTTATTTCGTGCATTCGTACGATATTTTCGATACGCGCTAGCTTTTCTTTCGTTAACGTAACACACTAACGAGATTAATCGGATTTGGACAAGCGTGATTTCCCATCGGGATTAACTCGTCGATCGATTAAAACAGTTCCGCGTACAGCATACACACTGCGCCAAGTAGCATCGAGCTTCCGCGATGTCAATTACGCGCACGATTGTTTTCACGTGACTCGATGGAAGAAAAGAAAACAATGGCGCTCAATTGAAAAATAATAACGAATAGTATGGAAAATAGAGAATTACATTTTCGATCACTCGTCCGTATCGATGGAATCGATCGATCGATTGCTTTACTATCGCAATGCGTTGATAGTTGGACGGTGATTTCTATGATGATAAAAGGTGCGACGAGCGATAAACATGTTACCGCCTCGACTCGCGGCCCGTGACTAACCGAGTACGAAACTTACCTCGTTCGCGCCTTCGCGATAAGCGCAGCCATCGCATCGGCGCATGCTCCTATATTTTCCGCACCCGCGTACTTTACTTCCATTTTATATACTCAATTCTTCATTCCGTAAATTGAGAAGACCACTCGATAAATTATACTGCAAATTGTATACTTTATAAAACCTTATTCCAATATGAATAAATGCAAGATAGGTTATTGTCGATGATTGCGTTTCGGTGCATAATCAAAGGTTTTTATTGGTGTAAAAACAAAACACTTTTCATAAATATTTTAGACTTCTCGATTTACCTTTTATTAATTCCGTTCTAATAACTGTACTATGAACTGCCGTATTAATTTTCCATGTGACCTCATCTACTAGCGGATTCAAAATGTTACATTTTCTTCGTCGAATCATAGCTGAACTGTTCCAACTTCCCACTCATTGTGGCGCTAGTTGCAACGTAGATGTATAGACACGCACTTCCCACATTTTACATACGTCCCACTATGGATGCCCGTCTGACGTTGTTGTTTGACGTTTCGCTGACTCCTACCATGTTTCTTTGACAAATTCATTACGAATTAATCATCATTTTATATCGCATTGTGTCACGCGATTAATTGGAAATTAGGTACGGTTGATAAAAATTTGAAACTGATTCTGTAGTAGATATCTCTTTATCGTGTCATTGTTCTAATTGCTGCGTTTTACTGCTATTACGCGCTACATTTTTTAATTCTGTTATCCAGTGACCTATGAGATCATTTTTCAAACGTTAATAATGGTCTGTTGTGTGTTACAGAGTTCATAATAATATATTTCCAAGATGATCGCTCCTGAAATCGGCTCTACAAATGCTGAGCACATCCAAGTTAGGATGAGCAATGAAAAGGCTCCATTGATTCATGGAAGAAATGTATTTCAAAGATTGACCAGTATTTTCAGATTCCGAAAAACTCCAAATGCAGAAGGCGATGGCTATATCGAATTCAGCAGTCTTGGAGCGGATAATGGTAGAACATTAGGCACATTCGCGGGTGTTTTTAGCCCAGTAACGTTATCTATGTTTAGTGCCTTAATTTTTATACGTATGGGTATGTATTGAATATTTTTTGGATCCTAAATTTCCATTTTGAATCGATAACCCAAGAAATTACTCTTTAAACAGGATACATAGTTGGCAATGCAGGATTATTAGTGACTTTATTGCAATTTGCTATTGCATATGGAATTTTATTCTTTACTGTTTCGTCGGTTTGTGCAATTTCCACAAATGGCGCTGTGGAAGGAGGAGGTGCTTATTGTATCCTTATCTCTGAAATATGTAATGGATATGACAAAGTTGGAATGAATGTATCAAATTACATCCATATAAGAGTTTTTGAATGATCGAATTGTCGCTTTTCCATTTCTCTTTATGAAATTATTTTTCTTAACATATTATACAGTTATGATTAGCCGAACTTTAGGACCAGAATTTGGTGGATCTATTGGAACTCTATTTTTCATGGCTAATATTGTGTCCAGCGCTCTTTGCATCACCGGCTGTGTGGAAGGCTTGGTAGAAAATTTTGGACCTTCTGGTTACTTGATAGGCGCTACTGCCTTGATACCAGATGGAACATGGTGGAGATTTTTATACTGTACAGTTTTAAACACTATTAATCTTCTGATATGTCTAATCGGAGCAGCTATGTTTGCTAAAACTACTGTTGTGATTTTGGCAATAGTTTGTATATGCTTAGGAAGTGTAATCATAAGTTTCTTGGTTCAAGGAGCGTTAGAAGTGAGTACAACAATATCTAGTCTTAATTTTCATATACATTCTATAGATTTCGTTAAATGTTTCTTGTATTTTTTACATTATAGATACCAATTCCACATGCGAATAATATAGTCCAGAATGCAACTTATCACGTTAATGGCACATACACGGGTTTAGAATACTCAACCCTTTTAAGTAATCTATACACAAATTATAGTATTGATTACAATACCGAATCGGGTGATGGAACACTTACAAGTTTTGCTAGTGTTTTTGGTGTCTTATTTAGCGGTGTAACTGGAATAATGGCTGGAGCAAACATGAGTGGTATATATATTTGAATACCAATTATTTTTTCATTTGAATTAATATTATTGTTATATTTACAGGTGAATTGAAGAATCCAGGAATAAATATTCCACGTGGAACTTTATCGGCTGTATTTTTTACGCTCTTTTGCTATATTCTCTTATCGATTTTAACAGCAGCTACGACTTCACGATTTTTACTACAAAATAATTTTATATACATGATGCCAATTAATATTTGGCCTCCATTCGTTGCTGTGGGTATGTTTACAGCAACTTTTAGCGCAGGATTGAATAACTTGATAGGCTCAAGTAGAGTTCTAGAAGCATTAGCAAAAGACAATGTTTTTGGTGGGTTCATATTGAAGTTTGTAAGATAATTAAATTTTACATTTTCCCAAAAGTAGTATATTTATTCTCTTTTTAGGATCTGGATTGAATTTCATAATAAAAGGAACATGGCGCGGAAACCCAATAGCAGCAGTGTTAGCTTCTTGGGGACTTGTACAAATTATTTTTCTTGTCGGCTCGTTAAATACAATCGCTCAGATTAATTCTGTTTTATTTTTACTAAGTTATTTAGCTACAAACTTAGCTTGCCTCGGCTTGGAATTAGCAAGTGCTCCAAACTTCAGGTAATTCGAAGAATCGCGTAAAAAAAATATTTTTATAAACTTTCAATATTCATTCATCTATTTTCAGACCAACATTCAATTACTTCACCTGGCATACCGCAACTTTTGGTTTGTTGGGAACTCTTATCATGATGTTTGTGATAAATAGTATATACGCTTCGAGTAGCATAATCCTGTGTCTTATACTCATCATAGTTCTTCATTTATTCTCGCCAAGTAAAAATGCAGCATGGGGAAGTATATCACAGGCATTGATATTTCATCAAGTGAGGAAATATTTATTAATGTTGGATTCACGTAAGGATCATGTGAAATTTTGGCGACCTCAAATACTATTGATGGTTGCTTCACCGCGATCAGCGTGTCCTTTGATCGACTTTGTCAACGATTTGAAAAAAGGAGGTCTTTACGTTATTGGACATGTAAAAGTTGGTGAATTCTCAGGACAGAGTACAGATCCTACTATAGAAGAATATCCTCATTGGCTCAGTTTCGTCGATCATATGAAAGTAAAATCTTTCGTAGAATTAACTGTCACGAAAACAGTACGGGAAGGTTTACATCATCTAGTTAGATTATCGGGCATGGGAGCTATGAAGCCTAATACGATCGTTCTTGGATTTTACGATGAACAAACACCTCGTGACTTTTTACAAAATTCGCAATATGCAACAACAATGTTTGACAACGTCACAACATTACCGAATAGTACTGTTTTTCCAGTAAGATCGTCGAGAGAAAGAAATATCGATCAGCTTCAGTATGTGTCAATGTGCTCTGATGTACTTAAAATGAAGAAAAATTTATGTCTATGCAGAAATTTCCATTTACTTGATAAATCACAATTAACAAAGTACGTATAAAATCATATTACTATTGCAAATCTCTTGTTAGCTACAGTTTATTTATTACTGAGTTTTCTTATAGGAATTCAAAATACAAATACATTGATGTATGGCCAGTAAATTTCTTCCAACCAACTGATCAAGATCCTTTCGATACAACTTCTCTATTTATGCTACAACTTGCATGCATTATAAATATGGTACCAGTATGGAAGAATTTACACCTTAGAGTATTCCATTGTGAAATTTCTGATAGCAGTTCAAGTATGAATATGTCAGATGCTCAGAGTTCTATCAGTGAATACACTGGTATATCAAACGAGCATAAGATTAGGAAATTATTGAACATGTTAAGAATATCCGCATCTATAAAGAAAATCCCTAACTGGGGAGAACAAGTGAGTGGTTTACATGGCAGATCGTTGATTGAATCTAGACCCGAAAGTCAATACGAATCAGGAAATGAAAGTAGCGACAATGTATTAAGCAACGTTTCACGATCTTACATTTTGAGGTAAGGAATTGACATATTTATTTTATGACACTGATCTTTTAATAATTGAAAATTTATGATTTACAGTGTGAATCAATTAATTAGACAACATTCCAACGAAACTGCCACAATTTTCATTTATCTACCTTCTCCACCAATGTCTAACACTTGGGACGAAGACACCATGTCACGACAATATTTACAATCGTTAACAGAACTGACTGCAGATTTACCGCCGATTGTGCTAGTACATGGTATCCATGCTGTTACATCAACAACACTATAATAAAATTAAAATATAGGGGAACAATGAATTATTCCAAGAAAATGAGATTAACGGAATTTTCTAAAATATCGGTAATTGGCACAGGTGACTTCAAAAGCGTGTGTCACACATTACTTATACAGCGCGTAAATTAAATTGAAAAGCAAAAGGGTACATATCTACGGAATTTCACAATAATGATAAAAATATTTACTGTACTGATATATTTTATATTTCGAAAGAACTTACGTCCTTCCTGGAATTTCAAATTTCTATTTTACTTGGAAAAAAGACTTGCAAAACTATCATTATATTTGGTACACTTTGTATAAGTATTTAGTACCGAAGTAAAATATTTGTGACATACAGAATAGTCCAAAATTTGAATTCTAATAAGAAAATTTTCTAATAGAATATCTTGGACTATTCTGTTTTATTTGCAATATCTGAACCATGTAATAATGGTAGAAAGAGTATAATTTATTACTGTGATAATGAAATTAATTCCATAGGAGATTTTTCGAAAATAAATATTTTTTACCATAAATTAAAGAAAAATATTATATATTGTAATTAAGATAAAATGTATTTAATTACCGCATAATATATAATATACCTAAAGTATTATTTAGCTTCGAAAGCTTATAAGATAGAATTGGTGTAATCGAAATATCATAAAGCCTAAGAAAATAAATGAAAAATTCTTCATAAAACAAATTTTTTTATTGATAAGTTCCTTGCGTGGTTTAAAATTTTTAGAGATGTAACGCTCATTTTCAATCTTAGAAGAAAAAGGAATAGTCATGCGACTCGGATATAAAAAAATTACAGTTTTATTTTTAAAATGTTAACTTAGAAGGTACAAATGTAATATATTACATAGCAATAGCGAAAAGTTCACTTTACGCTCAAGTTACATACAGTATTCGATGTTAATCAAAGTGTAATGCCAATACATGAGGTATAATCCTCAAACTTCATTTCCCGCATTCGGTTAATGAAAAATTGTATTCTGCGCATTAATTTCACATACAAAATGACTTGCAACTGATCGTGTTGAAAATTAATGATCAATTATAATCAATTCGTCGATGCCCCAATCTTCATAACTGTTGTCTGGTAGATAACGACGAATAATAATTGGAATTTTTCTTTGTTTTAATTCTTTCATAGCAATTTGGAGTGGGTCGGTTTCACCTTCCAACTCGACCATGACTGGAGCGCACATTGCTATCTGTAAAGCTCTTGTTCCTAATACCCGAGCTCTTTCGTATCTAGTAAAAATAATTTGGAAATTAGAATTGAAAGAGCGAATCATTCCAACTAGCTAAAAGCCAATCTACTCTACTTACTTGGTCATATATCTTGTGGTTATCCTATTAGATTTTTGTACTCCTGCAGCTTCCCCAGCATTTATCAATTCAATATTCTCACCATCCTCTTCTTGCGCTTCCAATTCAATGTTGTCATCATCGTCTACGTCGTCGAAGTCATCTGCGACTCTAATTTTAGGTTATATTATGAATTTCGTGGTACAAGATTCTCAATGTGCATTATATTCGTAACCCAACATGCATTTATTAATTATCTTTACAAATTCATTACTTACTCATCGGCATCAAAATCGTCATCCGCCATTATTTATTAAAGATTTAAAATAATTTATTAAAATATAAATACAGTATTCGAATAACAGAGTACAATATAGAAACAACGTTTCTCGCAGTTTCTCGCAAGCGTACCTAACCGCAATAATTCTAATACATCCTACCGCCAGTGGCGCCGGTAGAGTTCAGAGTATCGGATCGGAGCGGAGTTAGCCATCCTGTTTCACTAAAAACAGGCCGACAATACCAAAGACAAAAAGTTACTAACCAATCATGAATATTACACAGACTTTAATTTTTGTACAATTCTTTAAAAAAGAATATTTGAGATATTATAAATCATTATACATAGTATATCAAGATGTTGAATTTACTATTAATATGCTAATAGTTGTAATATTTGTTAATAAAGCGCTATAAGTCTTCCCGCATCCCTCTCTCCTGTTCTCTGCGGTGTTCCGTCGAGTGTCATCGAACCAATTTTTGATTTTTGAATTTCGCTTCGATTTCGGTTTTCGATTTCCCGATCGTTTCCGGCAGCACAAGATAAACAAAGATAGTGGCGAGTACAGAGACACCGCAATAGAAGTACATCGTGAAGATCGGGTCGTATCTTTCGAGGGTTGGGTAGAGGTGTATAGACAGGAAGTTACAAAGCGCTGTGAAGCAATTAGTGAGCGGACCTAGTACGTTTATGTACTTTGTTGGGTAAATTTCACCGATCATCGACCAGGGTATAACCTGAATTCCGAACGATCCAATTGCCTAGAACATTCAATATTTTCGTGTCAAAAATAATATACTACTCAAAAAAAAATTGAGCTAGCACATTTTCAAACTACTATGTCTATAGATTGAAAATCATCGAAGCGAGCAGGTGATCATTTTAAAGAGAAAAATTTAAGTTTTGAAACGATCATTTTATCAATTGAATTTGATTATTCTTTAGCTGAGATGCAGCCATTTGAAAATCATAACTGTCTCCTTAATTTTATTGAAAAGTGTATTATGTGGCTGATTACTTACAGTGAAAGCGATTAGACACGTTAGAGGTATAGCTGGTAAATTTGCCGAGGTGAAATATTGATTGTAAATTCCCAATATTCCAATCGAAATAGCCATCCCGATACAGGAAAATATTGACGCTGGTTTACGACCTACCCTGTTGTAATTTCGATAAAACATTAATCTTTGTATCGATTGTAACGCTACATTAAAATAAAAATTTGTCAAAACTCAATATTTGTTTGAAAATATAGAAATATTCTCTTTGATAAAATTTGATAAAATGGACATAAAATATTCAGAATAGAATTAGTGTTTTTAATTCAAACAAATATATAACCGAATGTGCTTGATATTCAATTGAATTCATACAAATGAATATTAAGTGAATTCAGAAAATTTTTATTTTTAGCGTATAATGAGAAATTACCTTGCGGAGCAGCATACGAGAACAATACCACCGAAGAGTTGAATGAACCCAATAATGAGAGTCGTCAAGTACGAATCGATAGTGACACCAGTACTAATTACAACGTCAACAGCGTACGCTATGATCACATAGATTCCGCAAAATTGTTGGAAAAAGAAAAACGTGTACAATATCAACACTGGTTTCCAAATTTCTGGTTTTCTCAAGCAATCGATGATGCATCGCACTTTTATTCTCGCCTTCGAGATGCAAGAAATTTTCGACTCTTCTTGCTCGAAGTTTATCGGTATGTGGAAAAGATTGCCGTTAGTGACTTGTTCCTCGACTTCTACCGGATGCTCGCTGTAACGTAGCATGTCCGAGAATTCCTGTTTAAAACTGGCGGTCTCTTCTTGAAGACCGCGCAGCTTCAGCAACGACACTCTCGCTTCGTTCTTGCGGCCTCTGTGCAGCAGCCAGTGTGGGCTCTCCGGCATGAAGAAGTAAGCGGTTATCGCGGAAGTTGCCGGTAAAACGATCGAGATTATCGATATCGTTCTCAAATCGTCCTAAAATTATGCAAAACTCGAGTTACGTTTTTACTACAAACCAAACATCTGAGTGTTCACGACTGTTTTATTTACTCGCAATAAATATCCCAATAAGTAGATAAGCATGATGCCGACGCTTATGAAAATACTATTGAGCGAGGTGAGCACGGATGTGAGATTGGGTTTCGAAATTTCCGCTACGTAAACTGCCCCCGGCGTAGCGCACATGCCGGTCCCGAAACCTGGAATAATTTTATGAATTTGCTTAATCAGGAAAACAACAGATTTGTTAGGAATATTCCTCTAGAATCACCTGTGATAACTCTGCCGACAAACAGCAGTGGCACGTTGAAGCTGGCGGCTATGACGATCCAGCCCACCGCGCAAGTTATCCCGCCGCTAATTACAGCAACGCGTCTGCCACATTTCATCGTCACGACACTGAATAGGCATCCAATTATTTGAAAAATCGACGGCAACGAAGCTAACCGAAACAGACACTTATTAATATCTGGTTGTACAATTATTTGAGTTACGTCAAAGGGCTCGTTTCGAATTTACCAAAGAGCGGAGCCTCGTCGTCTGTCAATTTTATCGCGTAGTCCGCTGCGCTGTTAGTTAGCACTGGCAACGCGATCGACGAGTAGCCCATCGACATACCCGGTCCAATTAGCGCTTGCACCGTTAAAAAGCAGTAGACGAACTAAACAAGAGAAAACACTTAGATTGCGTTGATCGACTTCGGTTATTAGGTGAGTCGTTATTTTTTGGAGCAACGTTTTACCTGATACAAAGTATCGCGTTCTATACTGATGGTGAAAAACATTTTGACTCCTCTATACTAGAGCCTCGTTCGACGTCTTCTGATTACTAAAACGTAAATACCGGAAAGTTAATTAGAAATTTTGGTCTCAATCAATGAAGTAAGATAATTATCGTCAAGTAGCTACACAATTTCGTTAATCTCTCCGAGACGGATATTTCGGGTACACCGTTCCGGGATTTACTATCGCGAAAGATCGCACGATACGCGTGTCAACATCCAGAAATATTTTTATAACACGCGTAATTGATTTATTATCGGGTTTGGTTTTCGCGAAAAGTGGGGCTCTCGCGATACGCGAGCGAAAGGCTCGATAATTACAATTGCAAATTACGTACTTGGAAAATTGCAACGATGAGAGAAATTGGAGCGTCGAGTCGACCGAGTTGGTCGCGTTTCGTCGAAGCGAAGAGTCTTCCGAGTCGCGCAGGACGAACTTCACCTTGCCCGTAAACTCTCAACGAGCATCGTCCCGTCCGCGATCGGGTGAGCAGTTATCGTACCGAAAGCAGATCTCGGACTGATTCATCTTTTTCATAAATTCGTTACACGAGGAGCGCTATCGAACGTGCATGCACCCAATTACCCGCGATTGTGTACCTTCCCTGTCTGTGTGCCGCTAAGATACTGTATTAAGTTTCTTTTTCCCTGTTTATCGATGATGACGCTCGTCGACTTCCGAACGCGTCTTCGACTAATTTTATTTTCTCGGCGAAAACCGCTCGATAGCGAGCGGTACGCACACCCAACGAGACCTCTTATCGTAATTGCAGCTATGAGACGGGCGTGCGAGTGTGGGTGGTGGGGGCACCTACCGCGAAGTGCGACAATTCTTTTTTTTTTCGCAAGCTAAGCACCTGTGACGTAACGAGACTGTTTGGGTGCTGAATTAACGACTCGCGAGTTGAAACGAAACTCCGGGTCCCATGCTGCGTGTTCGAATTCTTTTAAGTGCAATTTTTTTACAAGAAAACGTTCACTTGCCGAAGGAAATTACGTAGTATGCATTTTGAAATGCATCGGGGTGCATTCGAGGCCGTCTGTCTCGGAACCGAGAGATAATATTTTTTTCTCTCTATTATATCAGTTCTCGGCAAACGAAGCAACGCTCTTAATGGACTCGAGACGAAGGTGGAAAGATATGCAACGGGAAAAAAACGCATCGAACGCATCGCATGATTTCCCGCGAGAGATCCGTTCGCGAACGGAACAAAAATTCATTTCCCGGTAGGGACAGGACAAAACAATGCCGTATTCTCGGAACGACAACGTCTGCCTAGAGCGAAGACCTCGATAACGCGCGATCGTTTCTTTATTCATCGCGGCTTAAACCAAATCCACGGGTAAATCGATCGCGTCGAGGTGCTCGCCCTGCGATTTCGCGTTAACGAATTAGATAAAACCGTTACGCGTGTTGCGAAAGAGGATCATCATCGGACAGTGGAATTTATGGCAGGATTTTCTGATTTGGTCGACAAGCGAAATAATTCGTTAATCGGTTCTTTTTTTAAGAACCCGATTCATCGAAGGATTAAAAAGTTTTAATCGGAAACGAAAATAATAACGACTTACAAATTTAGAAATTGTAATCGCTCGTCAACGTATACCAGTCGACACTCGCGATGCAGTTATCGTCGTGTGGTCAATGAACTCGTAAAATTCGCTCATTTTATTACCGAGGGACGAAACGAGGACTCTCGATCGATACCAGGTAAATAAAGAAGAGCCCGTGAATTTCCAGAATTGATAAAGGTGAATAGCGACATATTTTCGTTTACGTAATGACTCGTCATCGCGCAACTTTCACATCGCGAGATGAAAACAGATTGCGTAACATTTCTCTTTCGTGCATCCTCCTGCGAACGAATCATCGTCTAATTTAGCCGGAAATGCAAACACGACGGATGCATCGATAGACAATCCTCTTAGGCCGATGCACTTGATCTGTAGCGTGACTAACGCGCCGATGACTGTTCTCTCGCGATATGGTTGTCACGGTATGCATTGCGCGAAAACACGCAGGGTGATCTCGCTCTGTTTCTTTATTTTTTTTTTTCTTCGAGTGCGTTACGTGAGAAGAGTAATTCGATTTGCCAACTTTCGGTTGATATTTTTCAAATTTCGTTGCCAGAGATAAGAATTTCGCGAGGAATCGGTATCTCTTGTGGTGTAATTGATGCGCTTGCCAAGTACAGAAATCTCACGGAGAGTCGTCGTGCCCAAACTCAAACCTATGCATGACTCAACAGCTGTCGACGATTAAGGGAGCCTCGTTGGTGCTAATCGAGAAAATTGAAATCAATTTTTATCCCGCTCTTTTCATTAGCTGGCCCGACTGATCCCATGCAGCACTGGGCGGGTTCATTGTTATCGCGCGATTTTTCATTGTTTTCCGCAAACCGGTTGAGCGCGATTACGTCAGAGTCGGGAACGGGCTCGAGAGATCGGACAGAGACCGCGCGTCTCTCATCGTGCGCCTGTAACATGGTGTAAGCGACGGCAGATAAAACCGGACTCGCTTTCAGTCGATAACGAGTCACCGAATGGTGCTCATCGGGGTACAAATAAATTGCCCGCGAGTGTAAACACGCTGATTTGTTCGCGCGAGCGTTCGCCGATCGTCTCGAATTCGCTAATCGTGGCAACAGTAGTATTCGTTCTCGAGAATAACGCGCAACGAGAAACGTCCAACGAAAGTGTGCCTCCGGACTTTCCAATTCTTCTCGGAACCTTCTCACGGTTGCGATAAAAACTGACGCGCCTTGATTAATAAGGGCGTTCGATTCTTTCGCTCTCGCTTTCGATGCAACCGCGTTATCGTTCTGATAAAACAACCAAAATTGCAAAAAGACGTTGCGCGATCGTTGCTCTAGCAAATTTCCCCACTCTCGCGCGGTAATTTAATCAAAGACTTTGGAGCCGATTGCGAGATAAAATACCAACGACTTTCGTTCGAACAAGAGAGAGAGAGAGAGAGAGAGAGAGAGCGCGTGGAGTGTGCGTACACGTGTAGGTGTGCGAGTGAGCGACGAGTCTTCGAGATTTCATTTATGACACCTGATTCGCGAGATCGATCACAACGGTGCTTTCTTCCCAACGCGAATTCTGGTATCTCGATCTTCTCTTCATCCCTTCGACGATTCGCGTATCATCGACGATCCACTCGTCCTATCGCCAAGTTCGCCGAGCTTAACACCTGTCAATGATTTTTTGACAAACAGAGAGATGAACGATATCGCAACGAACCAGCCGAAGGTATGTAATTTGTGTGATCTTTCTTTCGTGCATTCTTGAAGATATAGTTACGTAAATATACAGGCGTTCGCGTTCGCTCCGTTACGAGACAATCGCACTCGAATTAGTTTTGTTAAGGCAATCTCGCAAAGGTTATCGAGGTTGGACCCTCTTGTCCGAGGAGAAACCTCGAAATTCTTTTGCAACGAGAGATTCCTCTCTTTTTAAACATCGATTTGAGTTTACGATATTGACTCATTCTATTTCTTTTTCGCTTTGCTTGTTTAGATGGAGCTCGACGAGGAAGAGACGAGGCGACGAGAGAGGAAAGGGACGATCTATCAAGTAAGATGCGCACACGATGTTTTTGCATGAAATCAATATTAATTATCAAATTCGTTATTCGTCAGGGATATTTCAATTTCGCGCACACGCGTCGAGGGGGTGATTTATTTATATTACATGTATAAACATTACGCGACACATTCCTATCTCGTTTTATCAAATTCATAATCGTTTGTCATCGTTAAAACGGATCAATCAAACGTATTTTAATTGTCTACTTGGCAGGTTTTGTCGCGATTTTGAGAAATTACAAAGAGGAAAAAACATTTTATTATTCCTCTTTTCGAGACGTTTTTATTGTTTACTTTGTCGCAACCGAAAGTCAAGAAACCTTGTACACAATCTTGCGTACACCACGCTTACGAGATACAAGTCAAACATGTAATTGTGTACGGGAAATGACGAATTTGCATAATGTTATCGGAATCGATCTCACCTCGGATATTTTTACCCTGATTTCATCCTTGTAACGCAAACTTTTTCAACGACAGATTCTAATGGGATTGTTGGCAAACCTCACGATCCTTGGTCCATCGATGGGATTTGGATACAGCGCTGTAGCATTGGAATCGCTGAAAACCCCAAACCATGACTTAACATTGAGCGACAGTCAAGCCAACTGGTTCGGTTAGTCCTTAAGATACCATCATTAATTTATCTTTTTTTTTTTTACAAAATCACGAAGAAAAGGAACTAATTTTTCAATTTCTTTTTAGCCACAGCCGCTGCTCTGGGTGTACCATTTGGTTGTCTACTTTCTAGTATCGTCATGAGACGAGGTAGGAAATTGAGTTTACTCGTGACCTCGGCAACTTCGATGGTCGGATGGCTGGTAATTTACTTTTCTAGTAACTACGAGCAGTTAATCGCGGGCCGAGTTATCGGCGGAATCTCGTCGGGTCTGGCATCTGTGCCAGCAACAGTGTACATAGCCGAAGTAACAGGACCAAAATGGAGAAGCACGATGGTCACTTGGACCAGTATAGCGATTGCTCTAGGAATTTTGCTGGTTTATACTTTCGGTTACTTCCTGAAGGTAACTGACAATTTCACGCTTCTTACTTATAAATTGGTCATTCATATAAATAGAAATAAAAAAAATTATTTTCATCTAATTTTTAGAATGATTGGAGAATACTGGCTCTTATTTGTTCACTATTTCCAATGGTAGCGATCATTTTAGTAATGATATTTATGCCAGAGAGTCCTATATGGCTCCGTGACCGAGGTCGTGTTGACGAAGCTTGCAAAATCTTAAAGAAATTCCGCGGCTTCTCGAAGAACGAATTGGCAACGAACGAGCTGTCGCAAGAATTGCGTCCAAGGCAACAACGAGGAAATAAGAAGAATATCGCGAAGCACATATTCCGACGAAACGCATTGATACCGTTTGGTATCATGCTCAGCTACTTCTTCTTCCAGCAATTTTCAGGAATCTTCGTCATCGTATACTACGCAGTCGATATAACGCTGGAAGCTGGAATTAAAATCGATGCTTACCTTGGAGCCATACTTATAGGACTGACTCGTCTGTTTGGCAGTTTGTTGGTAGCCTTCGTATCTAGAAAATTTGGACGAAGAATACCGACTTTAGCTTCCGGGGCAGGAATGACCTTATTCATGGGAATTCTGTCCTTATATTTATTCATGGTGGATCGCGGTTACGAATTTCACGATCACGCAATTATACCAGTTGCTTGTGTCATGATGTATATCTTCATGAGCACAATGGGCTTCCTGGTACTTCCGTTCGCGATGGTCGGCGAGATTTATCCATCAAAGGTCAAAGACATTTTGTCCGGCCTGACCACCTGCCTTGGTTACGTATTTAGCTCAATCACTGTCAAAACTTATCCCGACATGTTAGATCTTATGGGCAAGCACGGTGTGTTCTTCTTTTACGCAGCTATGTCATTGTTGGGAACTATATTCCTCGGTATATTCTTACCGGAAACTCGTGGATTGACCCTCGATCAGATCGAGGATATATTTTCCAAAAAGAAAATGCCCAAAGACGAAGAAAACCCGTTGGAGAACGAGAGGATGGTTAAACCTTCGAGTAACGGCATCAGCACCACTTGAAATTAATTTGTTTTACTTTTCGAATTGAAAAGAGTGATTCATAGTCAGTCAAAGTATGTTTGACAATCGCCATAGAATCTAAACACCGCATGTGTTCATGGTTATGTAATTAATATAATATTACGAAGCATTTAATAATGATTCATAAAATGATGATTCACACAACGATGAATCAGTTTTTAGATAGATTAATCGAAAAAATAGCAAAGAGTAATCAGAAAAGTAATCATAGCATCGCGATTTATATCTCTCGAGTATCTTACTGCAAGAAAGAAAAATGTTATGACTCGTGTAATATCAAACACCTACAATGGGGAAGGAAACTATTATGGGTTTTAAAGTGTTTGGGAGAGATAACATCTTGGAACAATGATGTGCACTTGTCAAATTTTTTAACGTTCTCGAGGATAGCATGCTCAATACATACTCACGATACTCGAGTTGTTGTAATAGATATGAGAAAGGCGTGTGAGTTTCGCTGCTGATAATCTTGTTTCTCTTGTACGACGTTTCAAGGGCGCTCGAGTGCCACGATACACTTTTGGGAAATAAGATAGCGATAAACTAATTTATTATTTCTTATGGAATATTATCAAAATTATTGGCGAATAAAATCTAATGAAATCATCAGTTCATTTCTTTCCTTACATTTTCAATCTGATGGAAAGGTGAGTAATTACATACGCGAAGATAAAGTTTTGGTTATTGTTCAATTTTATTATTAAAATCTTAAATAATAAATTAACAAATGGCGTAACAATCACGATAATTAGATAACAAACGCAATAATGTACAAATTTTTACGATGTGGACGAAGCGAGAATAAATTTGGGCAGGAGTGCGGGGTTTACTATATAATGCACTTGTGCGATATAGAGGCAGGGGTAGAAGGATTGAGATGTCACCTTAACGCAGTTACTAGAACGATAGCGATACTGAATGTAGGCAATAAGTAAGCGATTAGAATAACGTTACTGATATTAACATTAATCGTGATAATGATATAAAAAAAAAGAAAGAAATGATAATAGCGAATGATACGAATATTGTTCATAACGTATAATAATAATAAAATTAATATTAATAACTACTCGGCACTGGAAATAAATTATCATTCTTTTCTATGTGATCCGCTGAGTGGAGTTTGTATCCCTCCAGCATGGAGATTCAGTCGATGTTGTATCGTGATTCGCGCTTTCGGGGCAGAGTAAAAGAGTCGAGACTCTCCGCGAGGCCCCAGCTCTCACGCAACCTGTCTACGACAGCACGTCTTCCTTAAACGACTTATAAAAGCGAGAAAATACAACGGCGATAGATAGCGAGGTACAAATACATGAGATACTTTATCGTATATAAAAACGCGAGTCGCATAATCTCATATGCATCGAAGAGGAGGACAACTCGGTAATAAATAGCTTCGTCAACATGTGTACATATAATAACGCTAAACAGAATCGCGCAAAATTAGCGTGTTCGAGTACGCGCCATTAGCTTGCCATCGTTCCCGTTAACAATATTATGCCGTAATTTATACACAATGATAAATCTATATATATAATATACTATATATAACAAAAACATTTTCTAACTTGATAAATTGCAGTCCCTCGACGAAGGTGAAACGCGTGAAGCTGAAGATAGAGAAAGAAAAGGAGCCTCGAAATAGCGTTATACCATTTCATTCTACTAGCGAATGTCCACCGAGCGTTTTTTACGTTTAAAAATTGATCGAGAGTCACGCGTGTCTCGTATTTATTATCTCTTTTCGCGGCTGGGCTCGTCTCGCGTTTCGAGAACTTTTGCTCCTTTTCTTTTCGTCTTATATCGTTTTCTCTTCCATTGCGACCCGACATCCGAGCTAATTAAACCACGCCGGTACGTGACGGTACGTTCCTACGGCGAATGTCACGTCGCCGGAACACGCGCAGTCCCAAAAGCAATATCGACTTAGCGATCGAGTACAAGAACCATGAAAAATACGTTCGGTATCTACTTACGCTACATTTACTAAAATAAGCTCCGTACGCGTTAAAAACGCGCGAGATGAGAGAACAAATCACCGAGGCGTCGAGTCGCGTATCTTCCTTACTCCCTTCGCGAATTTCATAAAAAATCTTAAAGTCCTAGTAATTTCAATAAAGCTCATTCGGTTCTCTTTCCCGTTTTCGAGGGCGTTTGCCGTTCGTTCCCGACGAAAGATCGTTAAGTGTTCACTTAGAGTGTAAACTTAAAATCTAATTTACGTCGTTCCCTCATCAAGGCGAACGAATTTTACGAGTCTGGTCCCAGTTTCGAGAGTGGCTCGATATCGACGATCATCGGTTCGTCGGTTTTTTTTTAAAAGTATTTTTCTACCGTAGCTTTCTGCTCGCGCATTCTAGCCTACTTTGGATTGGAGATCATATTTCGCGGATCGAGCGATAATCCTGCTCCGTTCCTTTACCGTCTCTCGAAGCGAACGTCGAAGGCGACTTCCGGTAACGCCAGGCTACCAATCGGCACCGTGTAGTTCTCCTTCTCCACGGGGAGTATCGTGAAGTTCTTGAGGATCGTGGCTATCGTAGTGAAGCCGATAAACTGGACCATTTTGTAGCCCATGCAGGACCTGCGTCCGCCTCCGAATGGCAAGAAGTGTTCCGGCTTGAGTATCTTCCCGTCTTGAACGAAACGCGAAGGCAAGAACTCCTCGGGCGACGTCCACAAATCGGACGACATGTTGAGATCGTAGTTGTTTAGGAAGATGAACGTGTCCTTCTCGATTTTGTAGCCTGAAAAAATATCGATAAAGATTAAAACTCAGTTCCTAATACACTCCACAAAACAATTTTCAATTTTAATATTTTGGTTACAACATTTAAATTCAATGAAACAAATTTCGGTTTGGATCTTACTGTTTAAAATCATCTCTTTCTATTTGATTCGATTGTTTGAAAATGAGCGTTCTCTTAATTTTTTAAGGAGTAAAAATTGTTCACATTTCAATTACATCGAATGAGCAATTTACCTGCGATAGAGCTGTCTTGGTTGGCCACGTGAGGTACGATCGGGCTGGATATCACCCTGATAGCCTCCAAGAGGATGCTCTCTGTGTAGGGCATACTGCCGCGATGTTCGAGACCGACGAAGGGCGAATCGCCGAGATCGACTTCGTCGATTTCCTTCTGGGCCATTCTCTGGACGTGCGGCATCTTGACGAGGTACCCGATGACCTTGCCCAATAGATTGCCGACGGCCGAGTGACCGCCGATTATGTCTTCCAGGGCGAAGAGTCCAGTGTCCCAGGACATTTTTGGCTCGGCACCAGTTCTCACGTGATTCACCAAGCAATCGACGTAGTCGTTCTCCTCAACGGTAGTCTGCCAGCCGGTGAAACGCTCGCCGATCACGTACTCGGTCACGAAGTCTCGTATCTCGTGACTCCACTGGGACATACGCGCCATGTTGCGCTTGTGCAGGGGCATCAGGAACGGCATGAAGTCCGCGGCGTAGCCCTGGTTCACTTCGTAGAAGACTTTGTCGAAGTTTGTGACCATTTTCTTGAAGTCGCGATGATCGAAGCCGAATCTCGTCGAGCAGAAGTAGTGAAGGAAGACATTGGCGCAGGTGAGCAGTATCGGTGATTTGGCGGGCACCCTGGCACCGTTGAGACTGGTCAAATGGTCCGTGAGCGAATGCAGCTCTTGCCCTAGGATACTGTTCAGCTGATTGTACCTGGTTGTGTAGGCACGCGGGAACGTGTGGCCCCTCAACATCTCCCGTCTCGTTTTCTGCACCTCCGACCAGTCGCAGAACGCCAGCGCTACGGAGAAGAAAGGAAAATAAATACATTAGCGGACAAAATCTCGATGATCGGGTAACGCGTGACCTTGAAATTCGTGCGTTTATCGAAAAAATTCGTCGATTCGAAGAATTTTTTTCGCGTTCCCCACGTTATTTCGATGTTTCTCCTCTCTCTCTCTCTCTCTCTCTCTCTCTCTATCTCTCCCTCTTTCTCGTCCGGTGCGCGTTCTCTGTATGCGTGCGCGCGCGTGCAAATGGTCTCCCGTTAAACGTGGCATCGCGTGCTCTAAGCGATCCCCGCGTTCGAAATATAAATGCAAGGTCGGCAAGGCACGCGAGGAGCGGAGGCGCGTCCCCGCGTGGAGGATCGAGCGAGCCGCGCCGATCGAGCGGACTCGGCAGAAAATCGATTCGTCAGCGAGTTTGCCGAGTGTGCGTTGCCGAGGCGCGCGGATCGTGATTTGAAATCGAAACGTGGATAAACCGATCGAGCTGCGCTCGCTCGGCAGCCCCGCCAGGAACGAATAGGAAGTGACCCGGTTTCGCGCGGAGTCTGCTGCACGCGCTCGCCTATACGATCCCGTTGCCCGCTCGCTCAGCCCGCGAAATTATATCGCAAGAGGGGAAAAAACGCTTTCGGCTTCTGTGGAGATACATCGAGAGCCGAGAGAGAATTGAGAAATTCGAGTTTTATCGCCATTGGGCCCTGTTTGATCAAGTAATTGAGCCATTTGATCGCTCGAGCTGAAAATCGTGGCACTTGTTGTTTGCGCTAGATCCCCCTCTCGAATCGGTCTAATCGATTGCACCCGATTCTCGATGTCGTTTTCTCTCCTGTTTTCGAATTTTCGTTTGTTTGATCGATTCGCGCACGCGTCCGTGGATCGACCTTGATCCTGTTTCACCCGTAACGCGCGTCCGCGTTAACCAGGAATGCGTGAAAGTGGTATCATGACCTTTGCGGTCGAGCTTATTGGTACCGCTCCGAAGTTGACCTTAGCTATAAACGGGGGAAAGCAAAGAGCCAGCGAGAAAATCGCGAAGCCGTCTCGGATTTCGATCGATCGCGTGAAATTTGCTCGATCAGTTTCTGTGCGGGTCAATTTTTTTTCACTTACGTTACATCTTTGACTGCCGCGTCGATCGCATTTTTACCGGGCTACAGCTCGCCGAGGAAAATATTTTTGAACTTGATTTTCGAAATTACGGCTCGACAATTGCGATATATGATATCGATCTCGATGCGATCGAATGTCCCGAAAATTTAACTTTTTTTCAAATCGCACAAGAAAAATCACGAGTGAATGAAAACTGCATATACACGTGCGATCACAGCACGATGTACAGCAAATGATGTACATACAGCTCTTGATTATCTACTAGTCAGAAAAATTAAGGGGACACTCGTCATTTTAAACGGATATGAGACTAAAACTAATTCAATCGAATCAAGCCGGTGAACGTTCTAAAGAGAAAGATTCAAATATTAAAATAATCAATTAATCGATAAAGTTCAATCATTTTTATCCAAGAGATTTGTAAATAATAACTGTCCCTTTAATTTTTCAAGAAATATATTATCACGTCGCGTAGCTTTTTCTATTGATTATTTTCTTTGATCACTAGAAATTTCATAGAAGAAGTTGAATTCACTATCGACTGTCGCGTGTTTTATTCGACCATTTACACAAAAAAATTGTAGAAAAGAGAATGAACTTACAATTTTCTTTGTTGCCGGAGAAGAGCAAGTGGTATCTGGCGAAATTGGGCCTGGAGTCGAAATGTATGCCTTTGACGTAGAGGACCTCCTTGATGTTGTCCAAGCCGTTGACGACGACGCACGGCACCGAGCCAAGCTGGATCTTGACGATGGACGATTGGTAGACCCTGGCGAGCTCGGAGAAGGCCTTGTAAGGGACGTCGTACTGGCCGAGTATGTGCAACGATCCGAGTATAGGCCAGGGCTTGGGGCCCGGCGGCTCCGGCAGCGAGAGACACTCGCTATCGACGATCTTGGCCAGGTCGCGCTGTCTAGATCTCAGTTGATCGACGAGTATCATGATCAGAGCTACCAGAGTTATGGCGATGAGGAAATACGTGGTGGCGCTGAATGATATCATCTCGACACTGTTTCTCCTCTCTTTCTTTCCCGTAACACTCACTGAGTCCTCACTAAATGTTACCGTTCGTCTCCCTCGTAGAAGCCGAGCCTCGTGCGATTACTTCGAAGCGAAGGGCAGACAGGAGCTTCGAAAACGTCCTCGACCGAGTTTTTCGCTCTCGTGTCGAATTGAACTCGCGAACTCGCTCTTCTGCGCTTCCGTCCTTCCTCCGTTTTTGCACTTTCGTTGGCCTGGGTGCTCGGCGAGGAGAAAAAATTGACTCTCCCCGTTGCAGGAATCGAAGAGATCGAAGAGTCGAAGGAACGACGCGTGCGTGTCTCCGGCGAGTGTCGCGAGCCGCGCGTCAATTCGAAATATATATGAAATCGGCCGGTGCGAGCCGAATGCGCGTGGTACTTTATGTTGTGTATGGGTGTGCGTGAGAGCGCGCGCGAGCGTGTGTAGATTCGAGCGCGGGTTCGGAACTCACGAGTCGCGGGCCGGTTTAGTCACAGTCGGTGGCTGTCTGCGAGCGGTCTGCCGATCTGGCTCGGTCTGGGGATAGGATGGCCGCGCACGGCTATCTTATATAGCGCGCGTAATGTAGTCAGCACATTTGCGTCGCCGCGGCCTGGGTTGCGCGCCTCACAAACCCCATACATATGGATTCGGCGTGTGAGGGCAGGACTATCCGTCCCGTTGCCGGTAAGAGAGCCGAGCTAATATCTCGCACGCAAACGAGACCGAACTCTGTCCGAAATCGTTACCGTGATTGCAGCGAACACCGAGTGATCCGAGCGGACGACAAAGACGGGGGGAGGGGGGGGGGG
>NCVS01002854.1:9147-25548 GCA_003055095.1 Goniozus legneri
ATATATATATCTATGCCAATGCAATTCACTAGCTTTGATACCATTTTGTAAAATAATTTGCTATTATTCATTTCTGACATTAGTTTCAACGGCCGGTATAAATTTCCGAAACGAATCAGTGGATTCCGAAACAAATTCAATCCTGTTGTTCATTTGATTATCAGTATATAAAAATTTTACGTCTCCTAAGAGCTCGTAAGTGATGCCATTAGTAATTCCATCTTATTCAAGAAATTCTTGCCTTCCATTTTATCCCATCGAACTTCCTTGAACGAGCCGCCTAAGTTTTCCCACTTTCTTTCTCGCACCAATTGTCCTGGATAAAAGTCTTTTCTAGGAGAATGAGCTACCGCAACCTGTACCCCAGTTTGGGGTTCGCATCTTACTGCTATCATCCTGATAATAGAAATAATGTAGTTAGTAAATTTTTTTAATTTTAAAATTAATACTTCTATTTCTATTGATGTACCTGTCTCCTATGGGAGAAGCTAGAATGCAACTACTAGCATTTCCTAATGGTTCTACAGCACCGAGTCCAAGATGCGAACTGTTCGCCAAAAATTGCCATCCCATACATTTCGCTAAAGCTTGGACTGCAGTTATTTGATGCTGATAAATCTTTGTAACATATCAAAAATATTAATAAATGATATTATAATTAGAAATCATTATAATAGAAGTTTTAACTTCTAAAAATTAAATACCTGGCAGAAAATCAAGTCTCTTAATTCTTGAGGTTCATAACTCATGTGCATTACTCTTCCATCTCGACAAACGCATTTAAGTGATTTTTCACCAACGTGAACAACTAAGGACGTACGGCACACAGTGTCATAACCGTGGGTTAGAATATTGATTTTCACACAAGATTGTGTCGGCGAATTCAAAGCATTCCAATGCGAAACGATAAGAGGATCTTTGACTTCTTTTGCAATTGTATCAAGGACGTATTCCGTACGTAAACGCATGAAAAAATGTTGAGCTTGTTGTATAATTTGTTCTAATAACGTTTGACTTTTTGTCATTTCCAAAAGTTCGTAACGATCCGCAGCGGTAGGGCCAGCTAAACAACGTCGCTTGCTTGGTCCCAATGGACCAGAAGAAGGATGAGGAAATGGATGATGAGTGTTTTTGTGATGAACTTCGCGCAGTAACTGATGCAAAGAGTGCTCGAGTACATGGTCGTGGTCACTTTTGTGCGGCGGCGGCACGGATGGTTTTTTGTCATTACCGGTACTATGACACAAACCGATAATCAATTGAATACCAGGAAGAACCTAAAAGAGAAAATTTGATTTTTTTTTTAGTATGAAAAAATATCATTTTTAAAAATTCATATTACCGTTGCCATTATTTGATTTCCAACAACCATATGAGGTATAGGAGCTCTCAGGTGCACTGCTTCTCTCGCTAATTGACTAAACAATTCTTTACAAAATAGAACATTTTGAGCTGCTTCTAATTTTTGTTGCCAATGCATATCAGTATTGGAACTATGGGCACTGCTATTTAGTAAACTAATATTTGCACTACAGAGATCTTCTTGATCTGGGAAATGAACACGATAATGAATATCCATTTTTAATAGTAGTAAATGTATATATATATGTATATAACAACATACCTTTTTTACAAAGCACTTCAATGTATGCTACTCCTTGCAATTCGCTCGGTATTGTTACACGTAAGGCGGATGCTTTGGAGTTTGATGAACTTTGGGGCTGTCCAGCACTACTATTACTGCTACTAGCATTAGGAGATGCAGGTGGACTCGAATTAGTTTTCTCTTCTTCTTCAGCTTTGGTTACTTCAAACATTCCTGTCTGAGCGTATTTTGAACCAGCTGGTAACAATTTTGAATAACTAAATTATACAACAAATTCTTTACAAATAGAAGTAGAATAATTTTACCTGTACGATAACTGAGATCTCCTATGATAGAATTTGAAACTTTTTTCAAACGCCAATTCTGCCTCAAGCGCAATAATTCAATATGAAAATCGGGTGTAGAACGATTTTTAGCTAATTCGTTTTGACTATTCCTCAATCGTTCAGCACCCATCAGGAGAACAGATGCTGCACCAGCAAGTGCTTTTTTCCTGGCATAAACTTGAACCATTGGTTTAACTTCTACCGGCTCTTGCTGTACTGGATCTAACACCATATAATGCTTTTCCTTAGCTATTGCAAGAACATCAGCCAATACACATACTTCTGTTAATGCATTTCTGCAAGCAATATTCTATTTTTAGATGTTTTCACCAAAAACAATTATAATGGATGTGCGAACCTTAATTTATTTCTAACACTATCCCATGGCCATAAAGATGATTGGAACGCAGCAGTATCTTTGCTTTCTTCCTCTCCTTTATCGCTACCTTCCGATAGCTCTTTCTTCTCTTCCCCATTTGTTTTACTAAAATCTATTTTCTGAGCGATTTTAGCTAAATTCTCTGATAACGTTAGAGGTCTATAATAAATTATAATAATTTATTTATTAGTAAAACTTGCATACATTAAATTGGTTTTGAATTTTTTACACTTAGCAATTGTAAATAACAATGTATATTACGTACGCTTGATAAATTTCCTGGCCATCGTATGTAATTTCTTGTATTTGATTTTCAATCGGAGCTTCCACCGATATATTCACAGAATATGCCATATTTTTCAATTGAAAGAATTACGGCAATAATAGGAAAAACTATTTCACAACATATCAAAATTCCAGACGTCACTGCACTTACAAATATAGGTTAGGTATAAACATCGACATAGGCCAATGAACACATGAACGTATTACCGGGAAACTGGATGTTGAAGCGAAGCGAATGGTGAATTGGTGATCCAAAAAAAAAAGTCAAATTAAAGATATTTATGTCATTCAAGCACTAACATTCTGAAAACATTTTCGTTGAGAGATGTCCCTAACAATTTCACATTCATTTACTACGTCGTTCTCGAAAAATGAATTTTTATCAAAATGATACAAGTAGGTATTATTATGAAATTTTGAATATTAAATAAATCTATGTTACTTAACGAGTCAACCAAGTATTAAGTATATTCATGTACTAATTCTTTTATTAATAATTAAGGATCTCAAATAAGAATGATTTATACACGATGTGGTGTAAAAACGTTAAATGACAAAAATTAGAAATAGGAAAATTCTTTCTCAAATTCTGAGAATTTTTTACGATTTTTACAATATTGAAAGTAATTAATAAACGTAAATTTTTTGAAACTCTTTTAAACACCAATCAATTTCGTCCCTATACACTACATCCGCAAGCTATAATCGTGCTTCCGCTCGTTTGCCGGTACCGCGTATTTATATATTGTGACGTTATTTATCGAACGTCACAAGTATAACACCGTAAACGATCGATATTAGGAGACTTTCCTATATTTCGCGAGCGTGTAAGACCGCGTGGCTCGTTGTTGTCAATTGAATTTGAAATTTCATTGAGGCGAGGTCTCCTTTGTCGAAATGACCAAGTGGCAACAGCGAGTCAAGTCCGTTTTATGGAAGCGATGGGTTTGGTGGTGCTATTAGGATAAGTTTTAGATATAAGTTAGAATAAGGAAATTGGCTGGACTCCTGTGGGCTTAGTCCACCCACAATGAACAGCGGGACTTAGGTTAAGTTAGGTTTAAGTTGGCATTCCTCGTCGTAGGAGAGTTCGCCCCAAGAAACGTGCCCCGCACGTGCTGATAAGTACCGCGAAAATTCAAAAGAGAAAATCGTCATCGTATGAAGAGTTGTGTTTGAACTACCGTCGAGTAAAGACGTGTTTGGATAGACACCACGGAGTCGTCGTGAATGAGTGAGTGACTGGGACTCGGGGTGAGTACGAATGCGTGGAGATCCGATGAGTCGAACAGTCCGTTATCGAAGGAAGTCTTGCAGAATAATTTCCGGATAAAGTTCCGAAAAAAACACCCGAGCTTTTGAGACGCCCTTTCGCACAGCGGTAGTCCTTGGGCATATAAAAAGATCCCTCAAATGATTTTTGGCCGAAATCGATAATTCACCCCCTACAACCCCTTGAAGTTTACCCCCAAAAAGTGTTTTTTGCGAATATCTCGGAAACTAATAAAGATGAAGACTTGAAATTCACGCCAAAATTTTTGTTTTCACAAGCTCTATGAAAAAGATCTCCATCATTTTTTTTGTAAAATTAATACTTTTTGAGTGATTTCGTTTTTGATGGCATCAAAATCACTGTGTGTGAACGCACGGCGCGGAGCACCGTGCTCTGAAAGAAATAATACCATTACAACAAGTATCCTAGACAACAGGGGCGAATAATGAATATAAAAACAATACCCTAACACCCTATACAACAGGGGTGTATAATAAAACCAATACCCTAACACTCAAACACCCTATACAACAAGGACGAATCACAGTTTTGGGCCTAGTTTTTTTTATTATTTTTTTCTTCTCGGAAGTATCAATGAATATCAATACCTTATTAACAACAACTTGAAAAATTTTGTTCATCAAGATGAATATTTTGGTGAAAATATCAATATTAGCTCCAAAGATATTGCACAAAAAAGACGAAACAAATTAAAAACTAAAATTATTCAAAAACTATTAACTTTATGGGAAAAAATGGGATATAATTTTTTGTAGAACATAAAAAAACTAAAATTTTGACGCCGATTTTAACTCTTTATCTTCATTAGTTCGAAAGATATGGCAAAAAAAAGACGAGAAAATTAAAAATTCAAATTACTTAAAAACTATCAACTTTATGAAAAAAGTGTAATAATATTTTTTGTAGAGCTTTAAGAAACGGAAATTTTGGCTCGAATTTCAAGTCTCTATCTTTATTAGTTTCCGAGATATTCGCAAAAAACACTTTTTGGGGGTAAACTTCAAGGGGTTGTAGGGGGTGAATTATCAATTTCGGCCAAAAATCCTTTGGGGGATCTTTTTATATGGCCGAGGACTACCTCTGTGCGAAAGGGCATCTCAAAAGCTCGGGTATCTCTTTCGGAACTATAGCCCCGTTTCATTGAGCCGTAGATCAAATTTGGTAAAACTGCGTTATCGTATTTAGCCGTGGCTAAACGAACAAGTCACGTAGGCTCGCGTACCTTTTGTCGCAAACTTTTTAGATCATGGGAAGGGTGCGTGTCGGTCGATGATACCGAACCTCACCAATCTCACCCAAGTAACACTGGCTTGCAAATGATTGTTTAAGATTACTGACGAATAAAGAATAATTTATACCTGATTTGAACGGTGTTCTATCGATTGTTTAATTAAATTATTATGCGAAACTTCGTAAGAACCACGGCCTCTCTCCATAACCTAACATACTGGCAATTACCGGGACATGCCGCCACCGCTGACCCGCGCTGATTCTCGCGGTTATAATTAAGTTCAGTGTTCATTAGGTATAAGTTTAAGAAATAAACAAGGTCTCGTGCGGGTCGCTGAGCGGACCTTGCTTGAGACATAGAACAGTTGAGGGGTTTGCAGATTCCCATAAAAATCGGCTGGCGCCCAATTTATCGGCAACATCCGTCGGAGACCGAGAGGATTAACGGCGGAACGGGGCGATTAGTGCGGACAGTACATCTCTGATGTAGAATTCCGTTGCAAATTTTGGCGCCCAACGTGGGGCCCTTCGCATTTATTTCCGAAATGAAACCGTTATAGAAAAATCAGGTTTGAAAATTCACAAGTAATATCCCTTATAATATCGAATAAATTTGCAAGTCAGTACGGAGGGATCACGTATGAGAAATTTGATTATCGAAGGTCGCACAGCGTCAATATTATCGTTTAGTTCTCGTACACACGGAATTTGAAGTACTTTTCAATTTTTTTTTTATTTGGTTATTCTCGGAATGATTTGAACTATGAATCACGGCCGTTCCGCGTGTTTATCGAAATTAGAGTTCTTTTAGTAATAATCAAGAGAATACGACGGGGAAATAGTAATTATTATCAGCCAGAAAGCTGAGAACATCAAGTTTCTTCTTTTCTTTACCTTAAAATTAATTATAAATTAAACCTAGAAATTAAATTAAAATTTAAAACAGAGACATCACCGGTAAGGGTTCGTCATTAATTTTCATCAAAAGTTCCTACTAATTTCCCAGCCATAAAAATTATAAAAAAAACTGCTATATCTTTCTCTCTCATACGCAGCACGCAAAACATCATTGTGTGCGAAGAGACAAAAAAGTAAAATCTCATACGGTAGCGAATTCTCGGAATTACGTCGTCCGAGGCTATCGATTGTCGATCGCGAATTTTCGATACGCACCGACTAGATCGCGGGAGTGGGGGCAAGCGCGTGCGACTGTCGCGTGCCGCTATCCCCTCTCAGTACCGATCGAACGTGAACACGTGCCGTATCTGAGCAGTTTCGTGATCATTTCGAGCAATCTTGAGTAGAGAAAATTTTTACTAGCTGTGTGAGAAGAAAACTAGTGATTGCCGTTAATTACCGAATTTCGAGCGACCCGGGGAAGGGAGGATGAAACCATTTAATCACCCGCTGATAGGGTTGCCAACTTTTTTTTACAAGAAATACAGTATATTTTTATGTCTTAGAAGAAAATAAACAGTATTTTAGAAAAATGAACAGTATTTTATTTCTTTAATGTTTTGAACAAATATTTTTTAGAGCTTCTCGCTCAACATATCAATTGAGTATCATTTTTAAAAGCTTCATAAGCCTTACGACAGTCAAAATTATAATTAAAATAAATAAGGAGCTCATTTTTTATTAAATTTATAGATGCTGTATTTCTGCCTTCACGCCACTTTGCATTCATTACTGAAAAACTCTTTCTATAAATGCTGAAGTGGCGGGAACAGAAAGTAGATATGATATAATTTTAGTAACAATTGTTAATCCGTCTGCAGTTTTTGCTAATATATGTTTCCACTTTTGACCAGTATTCATTTCGAGAAAATCTTGATCTTCTGCTACTTTTTCGTAAATTTGAAATTTATTAACTCTGAATATAAATCATCCATAACAATATTTAGCCTATACAAATTAAGATTATCTATAATTTTTTCAAAACCATTAAATTTAACTATAGATTTTAACGAAAAAAAGCTAATCAAAGAGAGTCAGTTAGTCTGTTGGAAAACGAACCATTTCCCTAAATACAAAATAGCGTTATCAATAAAAATTATAAAATTGTTGACAGTATTTTCAAAAACTTCTTGAGAGGACTCTGTAATAATTTTTAACATTTTTTTGGTTTCGTAGCCAAAATACTTATCAGCTTTCCTTTGTAATAGCTCAGTCTTAAGAGTACTCATAATATTAATAACATCCAAACTGTAACATTATTCGCTTCTAATTTTTTTATCGTTTTATTAAAAACGTTTAGTATATGGTTAGCATAAAGAAGGTAACAATGAACTACTTCATTTTCTATTTTTCTGTCCAACAAAACAAATTTTTATTAACCATTGGGCAATCAACGCCTAAACCTAAACTAAAGAAGTACATAATTACAAATTGGTGTCCAGTTAATTAAAATAGTATCTACTGCTGGGAGAAGAGATAGTCAACGAGTTCCGATGTGCCTTTTTATTTCATAAAACTCTCCGTCAGCGAGCTTTTCGAATTTTTTTAACTCTTCTCGCCTGCATGCTGAAACAGAAATGACCACAAATTTTAAGTATAATATTCTCAACATCATGATGTAAAGAATTCATTGCATTCTTGACTGTATTATGTACAATATGAGCATGACAATTTCCTTTTATTAAATCTGGCTCAACTTCTAACATATTTGTGTATAACGAATGATTATGTCCAAAATTTGCATTTGTATTGCCAGCGCTTAGACCAGACAATTGCTTAAAAAAAAGCTGATATGACTCAAAAGAGTGGTTGATCGCTATGAACACAACATCTACCGATTCATTTGAATTTTCATAAAAATCTAGTAATTTTTGTTGGATTCCATCCTCAGGAGGAAAATATTGGAAATTTATTGGAGGCATCGGTTTGTAGACAATAAAATACATTGTCTTTATTTAAGTGATCAATAATAGACTGCAGAGAGTGCGGACCAAGAACTTCTGCCACTAATGCCTCCATTTTTGTTCTAGCTAATCGTATGTTAGTAGCTATTTTCAAATTGGCAAAAATGATTCTGTTTAATTTAATATTATAGTCTTGGCTATTATAAGACAAATTATGTTTGACAGTGTGGTATGTCGTTGTTAACTCGCCGCTGTTAATGAGGAGTCATAATTAGAAGTGCAACTAGTGGAAGGCAAGCCTGATCTAGAAGTTTTAGAAAAAAACTTCTGCAATAATCCACTAGATTTTTTCATCTCCATTTTGGCTTTGTGTTTATTACTAGCCATGTACTGTTTAACCTAAAACATAGATTTGTATAGAAACAAAACATCTATAAAAAAGAGTTACCGATTCAACTCATTTATAATTTAACACATTAAGCGCCACTCCGGTCCCTAGGGTCTGACGCTAAACTTTTCATTCAGGCCACATCGGGGTCCTTGCGGACCGGCGACAGATTTTTCGTTCTTAGATCGCGGCGCGTGTGCCGGTCCTTAAGCATTTGTGAGACTGAACATTTAAATTATTCGATATCGGTTTTTGTTTGGTCATTGTTTCAAGGAATAGAATAGAATACTTAAAAACATTAATGTAATTTATTAAAACAAGATAGGCAAAAGTGAGGTTTCTTTGTACATTGGTTACAAAAGGTTGTTACTTTTTGCGTTAAATTTTTAGCCATTTTTGGTCCGAACATTTGTGTATTTTATATATAGCATTCGGTGCAGTATTTTCTAGTTTTGTGCACACTGCCTCCTTTTTTTCTAAGCGATGCCGAAAAATTACATGGGTGTCCACTTGTTCCTCATTCTCCTGCAAAAGTCCGTCAACTAATTTTTTACGGTACATTGTGATAGACATTTTCTGTCCTCTTGTTTCTTGGTGTAAAAAAAAGGAATTTATAACAGCAGTGTTCAGTAACAACTCAAAACCTAATTTTCGATACCATTTCATCGATTTTCGTAATGGATTACTGTATGCAGCAACCCTGTTGAAAATGTCCATTAAAAATTTATAGGAAACGATAGGAATCGTATGGGTTTCTATCTGGTTTATCTTGAGTGAAAATTGTCCAGATATAACGAAGATTGCAATCAATCGGAACGTAAAGGCAAATCCACATACAACTTACCTTTGAATGGGAATGAATGAAATTTGAATGTGCTTGGTAAAGACATGGATTTAATATGGAATTGACTCATAAGATTGTATAATCTTATTATTGTATAATCGTTATAAGTAGCCTTATCAAGCTTAAGAATTTATACGTCATTCCTGTTTAAATGATGAACAAATTTCTATTTGGAAATTCAAAATTAGCTAAGTAATCGTTTCTTATTAGTAATTACCATGAACAAGAACGTACAAATGTACGAGTAATTTCCAATCAGCAATAACTCGGAAATTTATAGGGATTTGCTGATGATAAATAATTTTGTTCATGAGATTCTGAAAGGATTACGGACTAGTACATACTATGGGACTCAAGAAAATTAATAAGAACTTCCAGCGACAAAAACACAATTCATTCTTTTAAAATTCAATCTCCCTTTGAGTGCTTATAACAATATATCGGTCGATTCAGCTTCAAAATCAATGATCATTTTGATGAAAAACATAGGTTGTTATGTGGAATTTCCTCTAAGTTTTCATTGAAATTTCATAAACTATGACAATCAGTGTAGTTCATTTATAAAGCAGAATTCAGAATTATTATTTTAAGTCTCATCAATATGTAAAGATTATTTCATTCAATTTTTATTCATGTAGTATTATGTTTTTTCTGGAATTACAAAGTTGTAAGCGATGAAAGAGATTCGATAAGGGATTCCAATTAAGCCATTAGAATCCAGTAATATAAGCGCTACCGAAGCAATTGGCCGCTTCAGGAGGGGCGGAAGGGTGGGGGTAAAGAGTTTACTTATAACAAAGAAACTCTCTATAAGTCGCTTGTCAAAGTCGTCAGTTGTTCACCGATCGTCGTACGTGACTTTCTTATTGTAAGTGGATGCGTAAGCGAATGAGTGATTGATCTTCGTCAAGTGTATCAGAAAAATCTGAATTTATACAGTTTGGAATAAGATGAAATAAATTGTAAGTAGAATTTTTATTAACTTTTCGGAATTTACTGCTTTTTATTTTAATCAATTATTTATTACGTCGTCGCATTGACAAGAATTCTATGTGGTTCTCCTGTTTACCATTTGATTTTAGTATGTCCTGTTATAGAAATTATTACGAGTTGTCGTTTTGAAAAGGATTCTATATGTACCTGCTATTTCACCCTCAGATTTTAGTAAACTACATTAAAAGAATAATAAACAATTTATTTTAGAATTTTTCTTTTTTTTTATATAATTATTTAAATACTCTTCAATATAAGCTATTAATTTTTTAACTTCCAAAATATTTTTAATTTATTACAGGGGCTTATTAGTTGTAAAATCATTAAAAATTAATAATACAGCGACATATCCGCAAAAGTGTGCATAAAGTTTTTAACTAATCTTTTCAAATATTATTTTTTAATTAATACAACTAATTATTGTTATCATTTAGATATCTTCGTCTAAAAAATGTATCTATAAATCTCGAATCGTCGAATTTCCTTGATTTGACCTTTTACCGGATACGCTAAATTCCAGTTTTGTATATATTTATGTTTCTATATTTTTTTTCTAGATTGATCAATACTGCTTATGTTTGCGTACATGAAGTTTGTTCCTTCTGAAAAAAAAGTAAAGTTTTTTTTTCCTGAAAAAAACTTATGGAGTTGTATAGCGACCACCCAGATTCCGAAATTCAAAATTCCATTTGATAAATTTAAGTGTTACAAGGTGTACAATGAAGGCATAAAAAAGTGGGCTCTAATTCTTTGTGTCAAAGGTTAGTGATAATTTATTAATGCAAATTGCGGCTTTCTTTTTTTTCGAAATTTCCGGTTGTTATAGCTATATTTATTGCGTAAAAAAATTCTTACATATACTCCCTATGTTCTTCTAAAATCAACTGTCTATATTTGTTTTTTTTTCTTTACTTTTCTTTTGCACTTTAAAATAATGGCACCAAAACTTATAAATTATAAAGAAACCATTGCAATTTTAATTTCTTCGGAATGTGTGTGACACTATGTGACAATTTGATTTGCAATGTAAATAATTAAAAAATATATTAATTACATTGGAGAGCTCGTAGATGTACTTGAAACAGTATTTTCAATTCTATCACATTGTAATAAGCAATTTTCTGATAATTTTCTGATAGTTATACCGTGAATCAAATTTGTCAGAATACTCAATGTAATGAGCATGTCAAATATGTACTGTTTGATCTTTCTCACTTCTTTTCTTTCATGCATCTATTTTTTTATTCATCTAATGATTTTGCTTCCGATGTGGAAAAAATTAAAATTTATGTATTTTACTTATAATCTGAAAGCAGTTTTTATAAATTTCTTCCTGATAGTGCTGTTGGAAAAAATAATTGCGATAAAATATCTAAAATACCTCATTTCTTCTAAATAGATTTCTGAGGAAGAGCTTCTCAAGGAAATAGCTGACAAGAGAATCGCAATTCTTCCCGAGCATCTGCAAATATCTGGTACTGAGAGCAGTGACTTAGACATACTTAAGCATCAGCGAAACCATAAAGAGAAGAGTAAAATTTGCTTGTAAAAGTTTTCATAATAGGTTGATTTCCTCGAGGATCGAATCATTCTTGATTAACCGTTGAATTAGTATCTACATCCAAATTCTTTGGTGAACTTTCATCGCTCGATGAGCGCAATATACGTCAATGACGAATTGTAGGTACTAAAATTCGTTCACTTGACGTATCACTTGATGACATTCTAATTTTTGGGTCAACAAAATTTTGAATTTCTAGTCAAGAAAAAGTACGAGAAAACTTGAAAACTGTACGAAACTGGGCTACGATATGTATGCAACCGAAGATTCCTTACGCGTTTGAACGCCTTTAGACCTTGCTTTCCATAAAGATGTAAACAAAGTATATACATAGTATTTATTATGATCAGAAAATAACAGGCTCCCGAGTTCAGTTTTACTTTTTGGTGTGTTGTTTACGAAAACAAGCCCTAGTCTTCATCGTGGACCCCGCTTCGCGGCCTGCTAAGCGGGCCCGCGCCGCACGACTGGGACGCAGGGCGCGATGGCGCCCGCTTCGCGGGCCCCGCGCCCTGCGGGGTTTTGTATAAAACATTACAGGCAGTATCCAATCACTATCGGGGCGGATTACAGCTTTGGATCTGACTTTTATATTTTTAACTAATACCATAGAAATGGCGAAAAACTAACACCCTATCACTGGAATGAGTGCGTAACTCGGATGTTTTCAAATATTACGTGCGCAACTCGGCCGTGTCCAATTTACCGACGTGCACAACTCGGTCGTGTCCATTTTTCCGACGTGTGTTATTCGGCCGTGCGCAAGATGGCGTGCGCAATGTGGTTAGTGAGAAATTCGGATGTGCGCAATCGGGTCCCTCCCCTATAGAACATAATTGGCATTTAACGTTAAATTCGAGTACAGGATCACACGATAACCATTCATATTGGCATTCCCATTCACGCTTATATTTTTGCTTTACCTTCGACATTTTAGCCTTTTCTCTCAGCGTTGTGTGAGAAGTAGATGTAGAAGGTGAATCGTTTTCACTATCCATTTTTATTGTACTAAAAACAAAGACGTACAAGGTCCTTGTTGCTTGGATCATTGAATACACTCATCACACGAAAGAAGGTTGTGCTCTACGCGCGCATGCACACACATACTCATATCGCATTACGTATCATTGTCAATTGACTTTGACACTTTGACAGAATTTTGAGAGAGGAGGAGCAAGGATACCGATCGTTACCGATTCATATCGTTATCGTTGCGGATTTGTTACCGGACTTTATCAGGTAAGAATTCATTCTTTATCACCGTGACTGTGCGTGAGTGCTAGTGACGATCGGTGGTGAACGCGGACGCGTCGGAAAAGACGAAAATTTTTCCCGTAGTGTATTGGCTGTTTGAATTGCACGGTATTGCCCGGGCAAGACTGGCCGGTCGGCCATCTTGATTGTCGTTCGCGCGGCACCGCCAGGAGAAATTACGAGTGCGTTTTCGCACAAATAATTACATATCGGGTGCGAAAAAGAGTCGGTTCGTTGCCGATCGTAATACCGCATTATCAATCTAGCGAATTTTCGTTTTAATCCGCGTAAAAAGTGTGTTCGGGTGCGAGTACACCGAGGTGTTTCGCAACCCATCCAAACGATCCCGAGCGTTACCAAACCGTTCCGAAGCACATCACCGCCGTACCCGACGTCACAAGCAACAGGAAAATTAATTACGCGACCTTTATTAACCCTTTGTCCTCGAGCAGCGTTGATTCGGCGCCCGGCCGATTTGAAATATCAACTCGAGCGGCGCCGATACAGAGCCTGGCCGATTTGAAAAAACCATTCGAGCAACGCTACTAGGTTGTTGTTTCCAACATATAATAGTACATTTTATTATTTTTATACGTTTGTTTGTTCATAAATTTTCTTAAAGTATTTGTAAAGTGTTCCCTGAATTAGGCCGAAACCGTCTCGAGTTGCTGCTTAACGCAAGCGAAAAAGGTTTCGAGTGCAAGGGAGTCACGCAAGTGGGCACAGTGCAATTGGATACAACGGGTTTGAACACTGTTCAATTGGACACAGTTTAGTTGCGCACCGTTCATGTAGACACGGTTCAATAAGACACAGTTCACAAGGACACTGTTCAAGTGCCGACATTTCATTTGGACACAAAATTGTTTAAAATATTATGCTACGCCAATGGCCTACAATTCAAATGGACACTGTTCATTGGCACACGGTTGCGAAGGACACCGTACACTTGGACACGGCTCACTTAGACACGGATGCAATTGGACACCGTGCACTTGGACACCGTGCACATGAACATCGTGAATTTGAGCATTGTTATTTTAGAATTGGGTGATAGAGTTACTGTGTTACAGAAATATAAAACAAGTAAGATTTAGGCAAAAACTAGAATTCGGCCCGGTAGTGATTAGGGTGATAGGGTGCGAAGCGTGCGCCGTGCGACTTACCCATAATAGATAAATACAATTTTGAAGAAATTAATAAATTGTTATTATTCATATTAATTACTAATTTTTTTCGGGCAATTGTCCACAAATCGTCCATGCACACCGTGTCCAAGTGAGACTGTGTCCAAGTGAAACCGTGTCCAAGTGAGACCGTGTCCAAGTGAAAGGTGAGCATTTGAACAGTGTCCTTGTGAACTGTGTCCATCTAATCGTATCTACGTGAACGGTGCGCAACTAAACTGTGTCCAATTGAACAGTGTCCAAACCCATTGTATCCAATTGCACTGTGTCTATTTGGATGACAGTCGAGTGCAAAGGGATAATACAATCCGGCGAAAATAAATTAAAAATATCAAGAGAAAAAAAAAGAACTGTGGCTATGTCAAATCAAAACGCGTGCAATTAGTTCACCCGATGTAGCCGCGGCCGGGTATATGACCGCTCCCGAAGACGTGCCGCGACGTGCACATAATAGGCGATCCCTCATTCAGCCGTTACCGCAAGACTACTGATTTGATTCTGGGACTGAGGGATCACCGAGTTCTCGCGGAACAAAGATTTTGGCGGACGTGTTATCGCGAGCCTTGCATAGACAGGGCGTTAAGTTCTCGGGAACGTTATCGGAGGACGTTGAGGAGTACATTCGGCAGGTAGAGGAATCTCGTCGGGTATATTACGTTACCGATGCCTCACTGCTTTCGGTATTATCGGTCACACTTGAAGGGGTCGCGAAGATCGGGTACCGCGGACATGAGCGAGATTTTGTGGATTGGCCAGACGTTAAGTCTGCGCTGCGCGCGTGGTTTCCAAATTCGAATTATTATCAGGTCGCAATAAGAAACGAGATTGTTACGCGAACACAAGGACCATCGGAACCATTGACGCAATATATCGCGTGCACGAACGGGTTGTTTTCGCGAGCCCAGCCGTCCTGGCCGGAGGATAAGAAAGTCGTGCAGGTTTATCGTAATATGCAACCCGGCTAGCGTGCCCAGGTACCCTTTTCAAGTAGAACCACGATGAGGGAATTAGAACTCGAGGCTTGTCGCGTGGAACGTTTCACACTACTAGGGGCCGAGCTTTCCCTACCGCCTACTCCGAAGCAGAGATCGGCAAAAAAAAATATTTGAATAACGATTATTTAATTACTTTTGTAATCAGTAATCACGACCAGCAAATTACTGATTACTTTTGTATTCAGTAATCACGAACAGAAAATTGATGATTACTTTTGTATACTCTCTTTTGTTACTTTTGTGTTTTTTTTAAGTGAGTTTTGGAATTCGATGAACTCTGCTAACGACCACTTACAATTTTATCTCGGCTACTTTGTTTGCAGAGTTGACAAACTGCAACAATGTTCCCAAATGCAGATGATTTTGAAAAATCTTGTTTGAACTATGTACCATCTAGATATGGACGTTTTTGGCATTCTATTTCCAAGGTTGGTGATTCAATAGAATCCTCATCATTTTCCAGAGATGTTCGACATGAAAGATCATTCTCTGAATTAAAAAACTCTCTCTCTTTCTCTCTCTCTCTCTTATGCTCTGAATATAAGAAACTTACAAAAGTTTAGAACCGGACAATATAATTTTTGTATTCATTTAACATCAATTACTTTAGTATTAACTTTGCATAAATAATTTCAACGATATTTAAAAGAAATCAAAAATACTATAAAAAACTACTGAAAATATTATTCATTACAACATTGATAATAAGAACAGATATTTATTTCGAAGATTATCGTTCTTTATTTTTTCGTGGTTGCTTGCAGATAATATTTTTATTAATTTTTTAACAAAGAAATTATGAATGGAAAAATTGCAAATTATTTAATTTATTATAGAAACCTTATTCATTAAACAAATTAATTAACACATTAATACACACTGTTCAA
The DNA here is from genome assembly GCA_003055095.1 of Goniozus legneri. NCBI lineage: Eukaryota > Metazoa > Arthropoda > Insecta > Hymenoptera > Bethylidae > Goniozus > Goniozus legneri. The sequence goes on from NCVS01002854.1 coordinate 25,238, forward strand.
AAAAATTTTAAAGGTAAGATGATGAATAAAAAAAAGGTCTCAGATATATACAGAGTGATTGCAGAAGTAATACACAATTTGGACAAAAAGAGAAAAAAAGAACATTGCAAAGAATATATACGGGTAAAAATATTGCAAAAAATTTTGCAAAGAATATTTGGCAATATTCTTAGCCATATTTCATGTAATACTTTTCGCAATATTGTTAATACTCCTAATAATTGGAAAAAACTGATTACTAGATAGTACAGACGGTCAATTCAACTTTGACTATAATTTCTAGTAATTGAAAATTAGTAACATTTTTCCTC
>NCVS01002858.1:0-31071 GCA_003055095.1 Goniozus legneri
TACATTAACAAACTAGGTGGTACGAGATCGGAAAGCCTTTACGAGCTGGCAAGAGAACTATGGAACTGGTGCGAGCATCGGGATCTCTGGGTCTACGTAGCCTACATTGCATCCAAAGACAATGTTGAAGCAGACTCCTTGTCACGCTTGTCAAACAATGACACGGAATGGCAACTGGCGGATATGCTTTCAAAAAGATAACTAGAAGACTGGGTGTTCCAAAAATAGACCTTTTTGCGTCGGATTTAAACAAAAAATGCAGCAACTACTGCTCATGGGACAGAGATCCGAATGCTTTTGCGATAAATGCTTTTACAATTAATTGGAGACCATGGCTTTTCTACGCTCTCCCACCGTTCGCGGTAATTTGCAAAGTAATTCATAAAATAAAGGCTGACAGAGCACAAGGAATCGTAGTAGTTCCTTTATGGCCTAGTCAGAACTGGTTCCCAGCCTTCAAAAAATTAGTAATGGGTAACCGGATAACCTTTAAGCCAAACACTAACCTTCTGGTTTCTTTCAGCTCCACAACGCATCCACTGAGTCAAAGCCTTACCCTGGTGGCAGCGAAATTATCCGCCAAGCACTACTAAACAAGGAAACTCCGGAAGAATCAATCGAAATTATAATAGCATCTCTAGAAAAGTCAACGCTGAAACAATATGAATCCACATACAAGCTTTGGTGGAAAATTAATCAGGAGCTTCACTCTGACCCTCTTATCGTCTCATCAGCTAAAGTTTTAACATTCTTAACTAAAAGATTTCAGGAAGGATCCAGCCATGGTACAGTAAATACAGGGAAAGCAGCCTTAGCGTTAATCTTTCAGGAAGACATCTCATCTTCTAAGGTTATTAATAGATTCATGCGCGGTATATACAAGATAAGACCCGGCAAACCCAGATATGATGCCATCTGGGACGTGGACCCAGTCCTAGACAAGCTCGCAGAGTTGTATCTCCTCGAATCCTTGAGTCTGAAAGAATTAACTAAGAAACTAGTCCTACTTTTGGCACTGGGTACGGCGCATCGAATCCAGACACTGGCCAAAATAAAAATAAGCAATATAGTGGGATCTCTTAAGGGCTTGGAAATAAAGATTCCGGAACACATTAAAACATCCAGACCTGGAACCGTGCAACCTCTACTAAAACTATCGTTTTTCAAAGGAGAACCAGGTTTATGCATAGCAAGCACCGTGCAACATTACATAACTAGAACAAAAAATATAAGAGGGAAAGAAGATTCACTCCTGAGAGAGAGAGAGAGAGAGAGAGAGAGAGAGAGAGATCTTTTCAAAAACCACACACCAAGGTGTCTCGTGATACGATTGGACGATGGATAAAAAATGGCCTTAGAGATCTAGGAGTGGATGAACGATACACCGCTCACAGTACCCGACACGCATCAACGTCGAAAGCAGCGGAAAAAGGCGTCAATATTGAGGAAATAAAGAGAGTGGCAGGATGGTCGCAAAAATCAGAAATTTTTGCAAGATTCTACAACCTTCCAGTCAACGTACAGGGAGACAACTTCGCCGAGAAGCTCATGCTAGCATGAGGGAAAAATAAAACAAAAAATTTTTTCTTACCAAAGCTCTGAAGATCTACATTGTAATCTCGGAAGGCGAGACATGTAGCATAATTAAACCATCAAGCGAGGCCGCCGAAGGCGGCCGAAGCTCGATGTAAATTATACAAATGTCTCGCCCGAGAGATTACCCACCCAAAAAGTATTATTAGTTAACTTCTTATAGATTATTAAAGCATGTAAGGCATTTAACAGATGTAATTATCTGAAATTTCCCACCTTCATCTCTCGGTAACTATTAAAAAATTTTTTCTTTTACTAAAGGACACTTACTCTAAACGAAATGACGAAAGTGAACACATGGTGGCGCTAGGAGCGTCCAGGCAGGGCCAGGCGGGAATCCAAAAGTTTTAAAAGACTCTGAACGTGTGATTTGAAGGCATAAAGGAGCTGTACTACATTGTAATCTCGAAGGGAGAGACATTTGTATAATTTACATCGAGCTTCGGCCGCCTACGGCGGCCTCGCTTGATGGTTTAATTCTATTTGATCTTATCACAATTACCTGCAGTATAGGTTGTGGTTACTTCATTTTCGTACGTTGATATGCCCGAAAATGACTAATATTATCATATACATGTTTAGCGTAGTGGTTAGCGTGCGAAATTTATAACACAACTTATGCGAGCGTCATGGGTTCGAGCCCACCTTCCTACACCCAAATTTTCTGTAAGCGTTTTTAATAGATTTATTATACTGTATTGTTAAGTTACCATAACACTCTGATTCAATGAAGTATTAAATGTGTATACCTTGAAGCAAAAAAACGACCTCGATTAGAGTTAAAATTCTTCATTGTTTTTACATTCAATCAAATGCGTGATTGGATCAATCGTACTCAACATTGAATGAATCAAAGTATTAATTAATTGGATGAAAATTAAAATCTATCGAAATACAGTGGCAATTATTTGTATCGCAAGTTGTCTTCTTTTAATAGAGAAAGATTTTCATGCAATATAATATGTTATTGCACTAAGAAGTTTTTTCATTGATTATAATGAAATTTCAATTGCATATTTGATTGTATTAACTAAATATGCTATTCCCACTCAGTGATTCCATATTTAATTGATTCAATGCATATTTTTATTGTTTCGATCATTTTTTTTCTCACTGTAGCTTCCAGTCTAATGAAATTATTTTTATGGAACTCAAAAGAGAACAACACATACATATTTTACTATATGCACTTTCTCTGTGTACCGTTTTTAATTTTAAAGAAAGAATTGTATTTCAGCTGTTCTATTGAGTAATGTCAAAGTTCTATATCGAAATAGTTACACGTGAACTATGTTCGAATTACCTTCCGTTGATTTTGAAAGATATATGTAGGTTCACGAGCTTTCACTAAATTATGTTTTCAATCCGGAACTGACTGAGTAAAAGTCCGAAGGAATTAAAACCTTAAAAAATAGATGTGTAATGGTTTTGGATTTATGAACTAAGTACATTCTGAAAGAATGATATGGAATTATTAAGAAAAATAAAAAAATGTCAGATACTAATGGTTTCTAAGGGGTAGGAATATCGCTAATGTTATTGAGTTTGATAAGCAGATACGAAGATATACGATTAACGTAATTCCATTTATGGATACTTTACGAATTGAAACTGATTTTCAAGTAATTTCTCAACACAGTCGAGGGTTCGCTTTTATTCTCATTCCTTTGCATCGTTCAAAAGAGGATACAATTTTAGCTGTAACAAAATTACATAAATTTACATAATTGCATCTTGGTGGAACAAGCACTTTGAAAAGTTTATGTAAAATGTCCACAATAAAATGAGTTTCACGACGGTATAACCTTAAATCAAACGAACTTTCAACTCCGATGTCGTACGAAAATTCGAAACCGCAGTTGATCCAATCTGGGAGAAGCGGCCAGGCAGATGCGGTTAATACCCGAATGAGTGTATATATGTATAAGAGGGCCGAGGAGGATGCAAAGCGTCTTTGCGGTCATTCTTGGTGCGAGAGAGCTCTCAGTTGTGTGTACATATATATACATGCATATATATACGAGACGATAAATCCGCGGGAGAGACGGCCAGAGGTAAGAGGACCTTTTCGACCGGAGCGGTCAGTCGCTCGGTAATACTCGAACAATGAACGGACTGTTTACACGAGAATATTCGACAATGGCGCGACGAAGGCGCTCTCTTGGCCGGTCTTTGAGCTCTCCCAGCGTGCTTTACCCTCGTAGCGGTACGCCCGGCCTCTTCGCGTATTACATCCAACCCTCTCTTTCTCTCTCTCTCCCCCCATCTCCCGAACTCGTAGGTATAATATAGCGCGGACGAAATTGAAGCTTGCATTCTGCAGAGGCAACTCGAAACAAGGAAATGGAGTCGGAGAGTTAGATACAGTTAAATTTTTGTTAATTTTAATCAGCTATAGGAGTTTTGGAAAACGAATTGTTTCGAAAATTGAGTTACCGTGGTGAGCATTAGGGGGGGGGGGGAGGATAAGAGAAAGAGATGCGGATTAAAGTGTGAAAAATTGCTGGGAAGGTGAAGGGGCGATGAGTAATAAGATGAAGGGGGGTGCGTTCGCTCTGTCTTCGTGCGTTACAAGTCTCTTGCAATTTTACTCACACCCCTTACGGGAGCTCGGGCGTCGTGGGAGTTACCGGCGAGTCTCGCTGTGTTTCGTCTCCCGCGCCTCGTATAATATACCGTGCCAAATTGAAGCTTGCATTCTGCAGGCGAGGAACGAGTGCTGCACTCGCGGGACTAAACGAGGGTGGAGGGAGGGAGAGAGAGCAGAATGACGCGCGAAGTAAATTCAACGGGTAAATATACATTGCCGCGATAACCTGACCCACTCGTTGCAAACAAGGGCGGAGGGATAATCGAATTCGCGAGTGGCGCGTTATGATCCCGACGGAGAGAGCGGATGCAATTAAACCGATGCCTTTATCGTCGTTAATAACGAAGAACTCAACAAAAGAGCAAACGAGGCAGCAGAGAGAAAAATTTCTTCGTTTCATCATGGACTACTCTCGACTAATCTAGCTAATGAATTTCGCAAGATTTTCTAGAAATTGCTTCGAGTTGCACTCGATCAGAGATGACGAGAAATTTTAAAACAAATGTTATTATAACGTGCTCTCGAATTAAAAGAGAAATTTCAGCCGGAGAATGATTAATGAGAACAAAAATTATTGGGCGCACTTGTTTATATAAAATCCGAAAATACAAGATTTAAAACATTATCGATCGAGTTCAGAATCTGATTTAATTTATTCTGAAGTAATATTCATCCTCGAAGATCAATACCTCTCAACCGGTATGCACTTCTTTGCTGTTACAGCATAAGAAGCTCAATATCAATTACAGTAAAAATAAATGAAGATCAATTCAAAAATGACATAGCCTATCCGAATTGATAACACGCGTCTTGAATTACGTAAGAGCCGATCAGCGAGTGCATTATATCTTGCCGTCGCGTGCTCTCGCGACGAGCGCAAAATTAAGGTAGGAAGGGGAACGTATACTCTAGCAGATTTCCCGGGGCGGTCGTACCTCATTCGAAATTAACCGCGAAGCGTCGCCGATTCGTAATGGCGGGACGTATGCGCGCCAATTGGAAGTCACGGGATGATCGCACGTCGTTTCCGTAACTCGATGCGATACTATTCGTCGAATTAGAGATTCCATTCACCTCGACGCCAGCGGAGAATAACCATCTCGAGATGAGAGATAAGAACGACTTTCGCAAATCGCTAGTGTTTTATCACGAGAACCATTTCGTGTTTTTTACGTTTCTTTTTCTCTCCCTGCCGCAAAAAAATGGAAAGCCTCGTTCGAATTTTGTTCGAACAATATCGAGGAGATAAAATCTCACGTGATTTGGCGCTATCAAGAGAGCGCAGCGAGAGGTCCCAGGACTCCCAGGGCTATATGGGAGGCGTTATGTTTTCTCGATCGTCGAGCAAATATGTCGGCCGAGAGTGTCCGTGGTGCCTCGGGTCCGTCGCTCGTAATTTATAAAACTTTATCGCGCGGAAGTGCCATTCAGAAAGCGGAGTAATCGCACCCCCCGGACAAACGTTGGACTACTTTCGCACCGCTAGCTCCGTAAATCGGCACCGAGCGGCGTTGCGAGTTGTCCGAGGTTATATCCGACTCTGCTGAGAGTGAATTGTCGAAATAATTGATACTCGCCACGGGATGAAGAGATATAAATCGACCGATTATCGCGCTAGTTCCATTTTATTCCACCTCTTAATTCGTTTCAATTCGTTATGAGATGCTTCGGCTTCGTTTGGGCAGAAACGACTGTTTCGTTTGAACATTTTATACTCTATATTTTCTAGCTTCTCCATCAAAATGGAAACGATTAAATAATAGATTTTCTCTACGAGAATTCCGGTTAAATATTTTAACTTTTCTATCTCTGTAAACACTGGTAGTTTGAAAACCCAAGTCAAACATGCAATAAAATGGGATTAAAATATTTAATTTATTTTCTTCTATCTTTATTCGCTAGTATCTCTCCCTCTATTATATTGTTAGTTTTGAATTTGATTGAATGAGAATGCTTATACTATTTATTGAGAAAAAAATGGAAGCCGAAAGCCGTAAAATCGTCAAATTTTAACGGAAGTAACGATATATTTTTCGATTTTTCAACAAGTCGAAAAGCGGCGTTCGTTGAGAATCGGGGAATCGGGAATCGCTAATTGCTGCGCGTGATAACGAAGCTGAATAATACATAAGACCCGTGAGAGCGCAAAGTGCCGTTCGTACGGAAATGTGTTACGCCATTTTCCAAGATCGGGATCGTTCGGGTCGATTTCCGGGTCGCGAGGAACGCGATATCTTTTCGGTATCGGAAAAATGAGAGGAAGGAAAGTAAGAGATGGGGAATTTTGAGTCTGGCGCGTGTTCGTGACCGAGACGAACGATCTTACGGTCGAAACGAGAGCGAAAAACCCTCGGCGGTAGTTGGGCTATATATCTCGCGCGTGGATGATGCCGTGGAGGAAATAAGGATGAGGGTGGACGTCAAGCCACGCGGCAAACTTAATCAAGGAAAAATAGGAAAACAGGGGGATTTGAGGGGATTAAGAAAGCGTGAGATATTTTCTTAAAAATGCACGTCATATTTCTCCACTCCCGCTGATTATAATCCCACGTGAATTTTTCGCGTGAATTTAATTTCGAGATTTTTGGCTTTCAATTCGGCATGAGATAGTATCGTGGCTTGAGAAACGACACTCGATTGTCGAAGGGAGCAATTTTCGAAAATCCATCGTTGGTTCTATCCGCTCCGAGTAATGCATCTCACCTTTAGATCTTGCTGCAACTCGCTGTAACGAACGACCCGGAGAGATATGAGAGCGGAGAACCGAGATAGAAGCGTATTCGAAAGAAGAATCTCGGAATTAATGTAACGGAGACAAACGACGAGCCGACACGTTAAACGGATCTCGCGTCGAGGGCCAATCGCGAATAACGCTCTCGAATTTCGTAAAATCAATCCGTGGGAATTAGGGTCACGAAAATATCATTCCGTTACGTTATCCGTTCGCAGCCTTCTCGCTCTCGCATTTTTGAAGATTGAGCTTGCCAAATTGATAAAACGTTTCGTAGTCCATCGATGTTTTTACGTCTATTAGTTCTTTCGTTGCTCGGAAAAAACAGTAAGATTATAAATATTTTCTTTCCTAGTTCATTGATAAACAAACCTGAAATTTCACGGAGGTGTATTTCAAATTGAGACGTTTTTTTAAGAAAATGATCTCGCGAGGGAACGTCTTTAGCTCTGTGTAGCACCGAAGGTTTTCGAAATTGACGTGTTTGCCGGCAAACGAAGCGAGCTCGAGTTCCATTTGTTTTTTCCCCGGACTGACGATAAAGTACGCGTTCCTTTCGCACGTCCGGCCGTCATAAGTGGCGTGAAAACGAGTTCGATCGAGCGAACACGCTCCGGTAAGGTGAATTTTCCGTTAAGACTTAACCAGACGTAATAACGGAACGTTCGATTTCGACTGGTGAGATTGAAAATCCAATTTCCAGTATGGCGAGCTTCGCTCGTCCGGAAGAGAAGGACGAAAATAGTCGAAAGGCCGAGCTTGCGTAATACGAGCTAGTCGTAACTATGATAAATACAGTGGAACGATAAATTCTTCTCCCTTCGTAATGAATAACATTATATCTTCGTGCAAATGAATTACTCCGTTTTTGCAATTACCCGGAGCGGCAAATTTTCCATTCGTAAACAACGCAATGCGCACAGCGCGCCCTTTTCTCGAGGCCAGGTGTCGAGACACTAATTAATTCAATGCCCAACGGGCCCTTGGAAAATTACGGAAGTCGTCGTGTACCGAACTGGAAGCGCGTACGCGAATAACACACCCTGGTTAGCTCCCCCGCTCCAAGTAGGTGTTCTACCCAGAATAGTTGCCGAGACTATAGACTCGCGCGTATCGTGCATTAATTATTCCGCGCGGTCCGAACGAAGCGCCCCGGTCCCGTTCGACGAGAATAGATCGAGTCGATCTCGCTCGGCCATTAATATTTCGCTCTCTGGGCAGTTTATATTTCCGAGATTCTCTCGATCGACGCGAGAAATTAACGAGGAAGAGAAAGAGAGGTATTTCGAGTCGCGATGAAAATTCGCAATAATTAATTATAAGATTCCGGAAGAGAGAAGATAAAGTGGAATTGTGCTTGATCCATTACGACAATTAGAATGTAATAGACGGGGTTAACGGTAATAGCGAGGAAGAGAGCAAAAACGTGGGAGATTCATTCTTCTCTCTCTCTCTCTCTCTCTCTCTCTCTTTACTCCTCTTTTCGTTCCTCTTTGGACGAGACGACGACGACAGCTAGCCCCGGGAAACGACGGATCCTCAGTATCCGCTAAGCAAATCCAGGGACAATGCCAAGGACAAGAACAAAAGGACGAGCACGCGGCCAGGCTTCGGGTAGGTATGCATATTCAACCGCAGGGTACACGCGAATATCATGACTGTTTTCGAAATGATTCGGATTCAGACACCGGGGATTAATTTTCCTCTCCCTCATCTCGCCGATATTAATGTCATTCCTCGGCTAAGTGGCATCGCGTGTTTTTCATATTTACGAAATACTATGAAAATATTCCAGAATTGATGAATTATTTTAATCCCTCAGGCTAAAAATTTATTCCGATTATTAAAAGATTACGATTTGAACTGAAAATTCGACTCGAGCTTTAAGAATTTTATATACGTAATTAACCTATTATTTAGGAGACTTAAATAGTACACGCCATCATATACTATGCACACCATCTTAAAATTTTTCTTGGTAATTTATTGGAAGCGTCTAATGAAATTGGAGACGGTGCGGAAATAAACTATTGGTCCGAGATGGTGGAAAATTGGTTTTTGGGATTAACCGTAGCAAAGATGACAAAAAATCGTTTCCGGTCAGGCGGGTAGTCTAGTCACCTGACGATAACGAGCGAAATTAGGATCGAAACCCGCACGCCTCGGGGTACGTGCGGACGAAATTGAACGACGCCAGGACGAGTGGCTACGGTCCTTGCGTTTCAAAATTAGATGTTCCAATCAATCTCGCTCGAATAAGTTGCAGAGAGAAAAAATGTTGGATCGAGTTCCAGGAGCGAAAGTAGGTTAAAACAATTTGTCGGAGAGGGAAAGCGCACACTCGGCGAGCGCAAACAGTCTCGTTTGTTTGAAAAATAATTGCGTGCGCGGACAGTATGAATGCAATATAGAAAAAAAATTTATTGCTACACAGGAACGATCTTTTTGATATTCAATGGCCGAGGAGCGGACTTTATTTTCACCGGTAGAGAGGCAATTTTGACACAAAAAAAAAGAATGAATCTGGCGAATGTCGATTATCGAAATGACACTTGGAAAAGAAAAACGCTCGGTTGTCAAGGGAGAAATTTTCGACGCCCCGCGCGTTATCGTACGGACAGTTTGTGTACCGTGTGACATGTTTCTCGTCGGACCATTTGCATGGGCTGCTAGAGGCACAGTTGACGCGTGTACTCGTGAATAGGCTAGCTTGCTCAAACGCGTACACGTGCTAATACCGCAGTGCCCAGCCTCCAGAACACAAGTCGACTCCCATTCGAGATACGAGATAACATAATCGCGAGATTACCTCCGCTAAGAAGGAAAATTCTCGATATTACGAGCCGTGAAAATATTGAGAAACGGTAAGCCGAGTCAAGATTCTGGAAAGTATTCCACATTCGGAACCCGGTGCACTGAATTTTCCAATTTATCCCGTTTCTCGCGTCGTATCCGAATTCAGTTATGCGATCTCGCGATATAACAATAAAACAGAAGGTGTTATAGAGCCGCGGTAGCGGTATCAATAATATCGAGGAGTTTAGTATCGTCGGAGAAATGCACGACTTTTACCGCTCGACCCTATATTCTCCGGCCATAATCGTTACTTTTCCACGAAATCGCCACGCGCTAGGCGTCGACTGGATTTTGTACCATTTTCCTTTTTCTCCCCTTTTTTCCCAGCCTCTTTTTCTTTTTTTTTCACACTGGACGACGTTTGTTTTTCGCTCGTTGAATGGAAAAAAGCCCCTCTCGACGCGTTGTTGCCTCTCGCGATAGCAAAAACGACAAAAGTCGATCGTAAATTCGATATAATCGTAAGAGATGGTTGCGAGGAGGAGAGAGAGAGAGACAGAGAGGGAGAAAAGCGAGGAGAGAATATTCGCAGCCATGTAAAGGGTAGCTACGCGTTCGAGTATCCAGAACTATACGATCCGGCTTATTGTTAGCCCCTGCGCGTTGTTATTTACCGTCCATTGTCCACGCGAAGCTCTTTCTATGTACGCGCCTGTAAGCCGCATGGGATTCATCGGATCCTTAGCCATTTCGGATCTCGTCGCGGGTCTACCGTTTACCCAGCCGAGACCAACCTAAGATATGTCACCGTTCTCAAAATCCCGTACCGGCTCACGCAGGACAGTACCAGTAGAGTTAATTTTCAATTTTTCTTGGTCAGCGAGAAGTACGAGTACATATACATTTGCTGAGTATCTTAGAGAGTTCGAAAGAATTCTGAATTTAAAACAATCTTTATACTATTTTGGTTTTCAATACGACGGCGTTGAATGCATTTTATTGCATCGACTAATATCGTTTTTTTCTTCCTCTATCTTCAAATTGTTTTCTCATTTGCATAATACTTGAAACACTATGCACTAAAAACTGGAATACGCTTATAAAATGATGTTATATGAACGAAGGGCGTTTTACAATTTCACTTTTTCTTCATTCGAGAGTTTTCCGGCTCTCCAACAAATGATAGGAGTAATATGTGTCATCGAGCGTAAACTCGACGATACCACACGGTTTTCAATTATTTCGCAAAGATGCGAGTGGGGAGAGTACGAGATAGCCGAGGTTCGTTGGCTGCGTAACTCGCAGACGATCGCGCTATTTATCAGCCATTGTCCGAGTTAAGCCGCGCGAGCACTGTCCGAGTTATATCCGCATGATTTTCAGAAATCCCGCGAAATAACGTTCCTCTCCTCGACAAAGGGACGCGAAATCAAATGAAGCATTTTCTATCGAAATAATCTAAAATTGAATCGCGGGAAACGATTTTACCGTTCGATTACGAAGACAGGCTCGAAAGATTCATAATGCAAAGACCCTTTCAACCACGCCTCCTTCGAATGTTCTCCGCGCTACAAGGAGTATCAAATAAAATATTCATCCTCGTCTAGGTGTGCAAATGGAATCTAATGGCTTAACTATTCATTCGGTCTTCGTCTACAAGACGCGTCCCGCTCGGATACGAATGCCGTGTCTCGACGACCCAACGAAGAAGCCCCCAAAGCTACGAGGTGATCAGGAGAGTTGTATCTCTTTCTCTCTCTCTCAAAGGAACCTGTGTTATCTTTGTATTCTAAATTCCCCCTTTGATCACGAATATGAGTTTCATTTAAATATAAGAAAATACTCTGGTATCGGGACTAAGAATTGAGGTATTTTTCTCTCTGCCGCATACGCAGACCTGGAATATACTTATACGCGGATAAACAGAATATTTTGGTACGAAAATGAGATCTCACTGGTGGAACGGTGGCAATAATGGATGATCGAGCAGCGTTAAATCGTACGAGAGGATGACGAGTCGATCCTCGCTTCCCTCGACGTAACGATTCCCAAAATCCCAAATCGTTTCGTTCGTCCTGGTTCCGATTCGCCATTGCGGGAGGTTCTCTTTGCGGCTTTATTTTCCCGATGGCTGCGGTCCAATTTTTCGAGGTCGATCTTTCTCTTGCGTCCAATGGAAGCATTATCGATGGGCCATGGTGAACGGTCATTAGAGCATGACACATCGATATTCAGTGAGTGTGCCACTGGCTTTAATTACTACTATCCTAATTCTACTTTGATTAATGCGTTCGAATGGATGGGTTAGCCTTAAGGTTGGATTTATCGTTGAATTATCTGTATTAACACCTTGGACGACAACTTGGATGACGTATGATTCACCGTAAGAGGTTATCGTCTTGAATCGTAATGAGATTAGAACTTCGCTTAGAATAATTCACCGTAGTTCGTTTTAGTAATGATCTTAATTCGAATTGACGAATACGTATACTTTTGAATAAAATAGAGAGATATTTTTATTTCACGTCGAGGGGGTAAAGTGGGTAATCTTTTTCACAGTAAAATCGGTACGTCGAAATATATCCAGATATTTCTGGACTGTCAAGAAACGTAGTACTCTGAAAATCTTTCCGTTTCGTGAAAAAAATTGCTCTGTCTAGAAAGACTAATTTCGGTCGTTGTCGTGACATCGTTTTCGAGAAATTAAATAATATGACAATCTACCGTAATGTAATTCATTTACCTTTTTTCAGATACTCGTTTCGACTACGCAAACTAAAATCTGTTCGAAAATCCATTCGGCCCTGAACACTAGAAAAACTTTTGACACGGGAGCTAATCAAAAATAGTTTGAAATTCCGTACCACTACGGCTCTCAAACAAGCCGAGCAATTAGGTGCACTGTAGTGCGTACACGTTAAATTGTTGCGGTGTCCAATATATGCGTTGGGACGCGCTAATGCGCATTAAAATAGTTGAGGTAGGCGGGCAATTACGATATATACCTACTATCGTGCTCGTGCATCGAGCGCCGATCGACGAGAGGAAATGTATTTACCCGTTTACGTGCGAGACCGTAATTTAATCGTGGCCCCGTTGAGAGCGGAAAGCGAGGTGGAGGGTGGGCGGCGAGGCTTGATTATCACCGTCTCATTTTGATAGTTCCATCGGCTCTTTATCATAACTCGAATGTGGCCGAGTCGTTTCGGCAAATTGCGTTACGGCTATCGCGCTCACGCTCGTGCGTTTCCGCGTTCCTCTCGGCGGTCCGAGGCAGCTCGCGTCCGCTGGTTATAATGAAGTCATTTGCGTGTTCTTCGGGGCGAATCCGCGTGGCTCGAGGTCGCCGTGCGTCGACGGCGGTGCTCCAGCTCCTGTGTCAGAGAGCAACCGTCTAATTTCATCCGGCGCTTCTCGTATAACAAACAGCCGGACTGGTCGCGTGCCCGAAGGCCTTCATCTTGCTCCATTTTCTTCCTCTTTTTACTCTCGTCTCGCTTCCTTCGTCTTTTTAGACCGTACTGGCAAACGTTTAACCGGTGTCCACTCGTTAGAGAGAAGTGGAGAAGACACAGAGGAAAAATACGAGACAGAAGACACGCGCACGCGTGTAGCAGAAATTAGGAAATAGGGGATGTAACAAGACGACGAGGCACTGAATAGCATCCGAGGGGAGTGTTGCGTCTTTGCTTTTTCTGGCAATTTCAGAGATAGTCTCGAATGTGAATTTACCCGGCTATGCTCGAGGCCTTTGTGTAATATCTACAGTGAAACTTGGGCATCTACCATGAATGAAGTAAGCAGTTAATTTAAAGTTATCGAACAAATGAAGATGACAATGAAAAAAGGAAGAGATGTTCAGATCCTCCCAAGGGTGTCCATAGCGACACTCAGGATCTTCGATAAATCCTATCGTAGTTAATGAGGTTGCAAGATGATTGCATGATAACGATGAACTCGGAAAGTTACGAAGGAAAAAAATGAAAAGAATAAATTAAAACTCTACAAATACGTTTTTATCATGATTAGGCAAGGTGTAATTACTTTTCCTTTGTTGGTCCAGAAGGCTTAACAATTTCGATTACGTCTTTTCTCATCTAGTTGTAAACCACCGATTCCATATTTATTTTTCGACCGAAGGTGTGAATAAAATTAACGGAATACAAATTCTTTGAAAATGGGCTCGAGGCCAATCGGTGAGAGAGAATTCGCGCAACGCGAGAAATAACTCTATGCAAATGCCCGGAAAATACATTCGCGTATAATATGGCGGAGGTGACTTTATCGTGGGCTGCGTATCGCGGTTATTCCGCCTTTAATCCCGGTACAGAGGCACTTAGCTCGCACAGCCGCGGTCCTTAAATACCATAATTCCAAGTCTCCGAGTCGCCCGTACCCGAGATTTGCATGCGAAATCGTTCGATATTGAATGTTTCATGACTAGGTGCTCGCGCTTCGTGAGTACGAGTTAAAAGTGTCGAAGATTGCATCTGTATTAATAATTTTCGTTCCTTTTACATGCTTGATTATTCCGCATGCGCCTCGAAAAAGAGGATCATAAAAGTGCCTCTTATCCAAAAACCATGAAAGTGTTTTGCTTTACGAGAGAGAAAAAGTAGAAAACTGTTTAAAATTTTACGAACCCTCTATTTGCGTTCTCGTTTCGAGATTGAATTTCGTTATACCAGGGTTATATAATAAACGTCATTAAAGAACTATTATCGTAGGAAAGAGAGTAATCGCACATTACCATCGGCGTATAAATAAGAGGCGAGGGAAACGAAAAGCGAGACGCGGAGAGAATACGACACAAGACGGATATTGTAAAGAGAGAATCCTCCCCAGTACCTCCCTCGGCAACCCTCGGCGAGGACTTCCGAGAGTCGAGGAAACCGAGTGAATTCCTCACATCTGGCGCCGGAAAGTGCGGGAACGGGTCGCGGGGCTGCTCGTGACTCCGTGAATGTTAATCCAATAGGTCTGAAATAAGGTGCTTACCCGAAACTCGAGATTTCACTGCTCCCTCTCTCCATCTCCACTCTCTTTTTTCTACTCTCCAACTGATCCTTAAAAAGAAATCTCTCCTCGCGTTTCAATCTCGCGCGAAATAAAGTCACCGTATAAAAGCACGAGAACCAAGCTGTCGCCCGGAAAATGTTGTAATTTACAGAAAAAAAAAACAAGCAGGATAAAAAGGAAAAGGAAAAAAGTAAAAGAGATGGGCAAATCGATCCGTCTTCGTAACGATTTCACGATAAATCCGCGCATTTGTCGGTCTTGCTCCGGCTATTCGTTCTACGTTCTCGCGAGTTTGGCTCGTATAACACGTAGTGTATTAGAAGAGAGAACGAGAGAGGGAGAAAGAGAGCAAAGTAATTCGCAACTTAAAGCCGTATGAAAAGTCTCCATCGGATCGATGCCAAGCTCGCCTCTCTTTCCATCCCTTAAAGATGTTTTCTCTCGCACCTAGAGGAGACTATTAACTTCTCTAACGTTTTATTGCGTGTTCCTTACTCCTACTTTTTTTCTGCAAAAATAGAATCCTTCTCTCTCTTTCTCTTTATTCCCATTCGTCTTCGCCTCATTCTATTCAGGCGATTGGCCGTCTCTCGGATTGCGCGCCGGGGAACAATTATAAATCTTCGACTGCTCCTCTCCCTAACGGCTCCATTTTTCTTCCTTCGCTGGCGTTGCCTTTCATCTTTTAGAGTCCCCGGTTCGCGCGCGCGAGCTAGGGCAAACAGAAAAAGAGCGAGCGAGAGAGAAAGACTTAACGGCCCGGTTTGCTCAAGTAATCCGTGAACTATGCTAAGAGATTGTTTGCTCTCTTCGCCCTCGCGATGTTCTCCGTGGATATATCGAGCGAGAAATTGCGCGCGCGCGAGCGCACCGAAAGCCGAGCGAAGACGCAAATTCAATTGCAGATAATCTTACTCAATTAGCCTGATGATTGTTGGAACGCTCGGAAAATCAAAAAGAACGACGAACATCATTCTCCTTCCCTTTTATACATATAGCTAGGGTTTTCACTATTCCTTGGCGAAAGTTTAAGTCCAATTGAAGTGTTGTTAGGCAGCGAATAGACTTGATTGTACTCTCAGATATAGGGTACATCTATCGGAAAGTATCAAGAACTCATTTAAAATCTCTAGACTTTTGAATCTATATAATTTGCTTAAATATGTTTACATTTTACTTTTATTATTGCTTTAATGATAGAAAATTGATGTAAATAGCATAAAAAAATTTTCCCTCAAAAATAAATAAAAATCTCAAGTGCTTAAAATTAAAATTAAAATTCCGGTAATGTTTATTCTCTATAACGATCGGATAACAAGTGTGGAGCGACGGGTTAATTATAACTGGGGAAAATTATCCGACTGGTGCGGTTACGGCACCAATTAATCGCGACTTTGACACGTTAATTTAAGATTAATCGGCGTAATTGCACGGGCAAAGGATAGGTCACCGCGTCACGTGTCACTCGGTCACATGACAGATCGCCGCGGAATTCATTAAAACGCGAATCGCTTCTCTCGGTAACGTATCGTCTGTTCGCGTGACGCGTCCCCTTTATCATCTTTTTTTTCATACTTTCCTTCGACAAATCTCGGTGATCTGACCGTGGCCGCGGACTGCGATGCAAACGAGTATTAGGACCGGAAATTGCGTCGTTCCCGATCTCGATCGAACGACGGAAGCTCGAGCTTTATCGGAATATTACTAAATAGAGTTATAATTCGATGTAATTTAGCAGCTGAAAAAAATCAGTGCTCCATCTTACCGAGACGTATAAATCGTCGCGTGCGATAGTTGTAAATTCCTCGATTCACGTGTTATTTATACGTAGACAGTATATGTGTGTACACGAGGATATTATGAGCATTGGGAGCTTTTGTTTTTCCAGCCATTCTATCCGCGATAGCATTGCCGGCAATCGCTGGAGAAACGGTGTGCGTGCGCTCGTAAAATTCGTTATCGATTATAAGATCGCGCTGGAATATAGCTAGCTCCTGGTAATACGATCTTCTCTCTCTCCGGCGTTCGGATCGTGACTGGAAGCAGTAAAAGCTCCACCGACACATATTTTTCGAAATTAGTACGAAACGTAACGTATAGGGAGGGGTCAAGCGTACCGTAATTGAGAAATGATAGAGTCTCCAGGTATTATAACGAAGTCGGAAGTATCGTATTACAAATCCTCTTATTAATATACATCAATTCCTTCTGAATTTGAAGTTAGAAGCAACTTGGCGCAAAGTTCGTTAAATCGGAACTCCAACAATTAACGAAGTTGGAAGATTACTCGTTTTCGAGACCCGCTGCGCAATGCTTGATAAAAGTATCTAGTTTTTTAATGACGAATAAATAATATATTTTATTGCTCATTTAACGTCGATATAAATTTTCTTATATGTGAAATAACTATACTATTTATACGTCGCGTGTCGAACAGCAGTTTGACGTAAAATTGGCAACAATACATGCTCTAACATAAGTCACGAATTCCGGGTTATTGCATTCGTTATGTGCAAAAACCACCGTACAAAAATATACGTGTAATTCTTGCGTCAAGAAATTTTTTACACACATTCAATACTCGAAACTCGCGGATGAAAAATCGGTAAAATGCTCCCTGACTGTGTATTATCAACGATGGAATATTTTACATTTTTCGTTAAGAGAAGAAAAATACTCGTTAACTAAATTATTCGAAATTCTATTCTCAATGTTCTTGTACGAACGTATACTATAATGAGTTATACGCGCGAATCCCGAAGGAAAAATAGAAATTGCGGAGGGTGCGTGGAGGATTTCGAGGATATAAAACGATTAAAGTGCTCCACGTTAGACAAAAGTGGCGACAATCGGTCGGCGTCGCGACTAAGTGGGTCACCAAGCGAGTTTCCGATTCTGCCCGTACTGAATAATAACCGATCACGCGACGTCCCAACCACGAGAAACATTGCGAGTTCTCTCGAAACAACCATCGATCACGGGAATAATTGCAGTGAAAATGAAGAAACGAAGATCGAGAGAAGACCAGTGAGTTTTTGGTTCGAAGGAAGCGAGAAAAAAGAAGGAGGCCTTGAAGGGACGTCGGTTGGATGAAAAAAGCGGAAGCAAGGAGAAAAAGCGAGAAAAAAAAGATGGGGCGGAACAAGAGTAAGGAGTCGTGGGAGAAAAATTACGGCTGGCCACGGCGAAATAAACAACGTACCCGGAGCAAATCTCCGGCTGTAAATCAGAAGCCAGTCGATGTCCCTGTGCACACCCCTTTTTATCTCTCACCCCTTCCAGTCCCCGACCCTGCTCTATCCTCGCTCCTACCCCTTTCGCCTCGAGGATCCTTTATCTTGAAATTCCGCTACGTACGCGAGCTACAGGCATCCGGCTGTCTCGTAAAGAATCCAATTTTTGCCGCACCGAATCGGCGTGTGCACGTGTCACGTACGTAGAATTACGATTTCGCGTACTTCGTCATCGCGAATGCCATCGATCGAAGCACGCGGGCGAAATTTTGAAGATTCTCAGCGAAACGTATAGTCATCCTATGAAGAGCGCCGGGTACCGCAGATCTTTTCGAGTCGTCAAAAAATAGTAGAAATCTCCTCATAAGCATTATAAAAGTGAGGCGCAGTAAATTGAAATGCTTTTCTTACGAATCTAGATATCACTTGAATAGCAATCTCGAATTCGAACATTCGCACAGGGATTCCGGAAGGCACTCTGGTCATCGAACCGGAAGTTTCTAGCATGAAGTGTCTATGATAGAAGTTGCTCTCGAAGGATGAAATAAAAGGGTGAGCTCACGCTATCCGTCGTAAAGGGGATAAAGTCAGTCGCGAAAAGTTCTTCCTCGCGCGATAGCGTGAACTGGAGTTTCGTCCATGGTTTTTTGGAAAAAACAAAAAAGGTTGAAAGAGAGAGAGGGAGAGAGAGAGAGAGAGCGAGAAAGAGGGAAATAGATAAAGGGAGAGAGAAGAGGTGCGCAAAACCTCGGGGACATATCGGTCAGATCTCCTGCGGGAGACAAGCTTTCTGGTTTTGAAGGATTCTCGAAGGAAATTTACACATTCAACCGTATTTTTTGGAATGGTAAAAAATTTTAGATATGAGATTTTACCTACATATATAAAAAAATGTATTATTACATCGTTATATTAACGAATAAGAAAGTTTAATGTAGTACTGAAAATTATTCAGGCTATAACGAAGAATGATCTCTTTAAGATTGTTCTACTTCAATTAAAAAAGTAATAGAACGTGTTTATAACTCATTGCATAATATAAGAGCGTATAACAGAATTAAATAGCGAAGTAATATCAAACTTATTACAGAATTCTAGTAGTAGATTCGAGTGGTCCATTCGTACTAATAAATATTATTTATTACAATGTTTCCGTTGTGAAAACAGAGGTCCGTCACTGAATCCACAACTCATGGTGACGTCGAAAACAATAAACATGTCGGTTTTATAAAAGTACAGCTAGCGCATGTCCGGTTCGTTGGGATAGGAGATACAACGAAATCAACTAGAGTGTTTATTCAATTTTTGCGATTTCGTGCGTGCGAATACATCTCGGTGGGAAAACAGAGCACGAAGTTCAGAGCAGGCGCGCGTATACACTTTGCGCGGTTATTACACTCGACCGCGAGTGAGCGAGCGAGAGAGAGAGAGAGAGAGAGAGAGAGAGGGAGAGAGAAACCTCGCTCGCTCGACGTCATAATATTTACGCAGGAGAGAGAGACGATCATAGTGCTCGCGCGAGACGAGAGGGGCGAGGGTGAAATTCGTTACGACGTAATCCACGGAGCGCGCAATTTCAATATTAAATCCCCGTGCGCATCTCTCGCGCAGTGTACACCGACTTCGATGAATTTCGCGGTGGCGTTATATATTTTCTTGCGCGATACCGAAGGGTTAATTGCAACGCTCTCGGGTGGTGAACAAACGGCTCGGTAGCTTTATCAAAAAATGAGATTTTTCCTATCCCGGGAATGGCGTTATTCGCCAGACGCGATTTTTTATCGCGCGATAATCGCGAGTGAATAACGTTTTCGCGAGAATTCTCGCGAAATCTCTCCCCAGGTGCCTTTGTAAAACTTCCGATGAAACGGGAGCGCCGGAATCGATGGCCCTAGCGTGGCGTTTTATCGCGCCTAGCACGCCGCGATATTGTAAAACATTAATGACCGCGGTGACTATTGGCCCGCGTAAATCTCCAACGTCGCGAGGATATCGACGCGAGGTAAATAAACTTTTTTCCCACGTACTATAGGAGATATTTTTACAACGAATATAAATTTCCGCGCTGGGGATAAATCGATCAATTCCCGTCGACAAACACAACGCAGGATGCACGAGCTACGTCGAAAATGGCCAACAATGATCATGGTTACGTCGACAGAGGAAATCGATTCTCTCCATCTCCCGACTTCATATTTCTATCCGTGCTATAAAATTCCAGAGGCTCGAGGAGAGGACCCTCATCTCGGTGTTTCTCGAACCCGGAGGGCCGAGCTCTATCGGTTACGCTCTCGCCCTTCGAAATTCCGAGCGTGTATCGCGAACAAAATAGGGTAACCAATTCACGGAAGCTCGGCGTCGTAAAAGCTCGCCTGTGTGTTTTATCCCATTCTTTCGTTTCGCTCTCACACAGGCACGCGGTTCGTGCAAAATACGCCTCTTTCGCTCCCTCGATTTCCCGTCTGTTTTCACTGAGGATAGGCTCGTATGGGCCACTTAACCTCTGCTCGCGAATGGACATGGCGAATCGACGTGCCTCAAGATTGGTTCTCTCGCCGTCTAATGACCAATCCCGCAGCGACCTCACCCCTCCTTGTCGATCCCTATACACGTCTCTCTCTCTCTCTCTCCTTCTCTCGCTAGCTCCCTTTCACCCTCGTCCGAGCCGGACAAGCCGTTTTGTATCAGCGCTTTTCCCCCAAGATTGAAACTCACCGCAGCCTCCGCATCAGGAATAAAAGGCAACAAGGCCTTTTTCGCTTACCGCCCTACGTTTTACGATTTTTCGTCTCTCTCTCTTTCTCTCGCTTTCTCGCTCTAGCCTACTCTTCCTCTTGACGTCGTGCCCTCTTTGTTCATTCCCTTTTGCCGTTTCGTGAGACAATGGCCGAGCTGAAAGCTCCTCAATGACCCAAATAGAGAGGTTCGGAATCCGGGGACAATTTCCTCTTACCGTTGTGCCGCTGGACCATGTGAAGATTTTATGATCCTTCGAATGATCATTTACTAACGAGCCTCGCGTTTGTATTACTCGCTAAGGTCGGGAATTGAGATCGTAACTGCATCGCTAATGTGGTTATTAATTAACTTTGTCGGTGTAAGTGTGACTAATTTTTAATCGACTAATACAGATCACTTAGAGTGGATGAAGTTATACCGTTGATATTGCACACGAAATTAATCTTCTTGTTACTCACAGCAATATCAGCAAATATTTGACTATAATATCGTTCATCGGTAACATGAAATGTAACGTAATATAGAATATCCAGCTATTATGACATGACTGGTCATGTAATCGCACGATTAGTTTGAATTGGATACACAACTTGTCACGTATTACTCACATGTCTGATTACGATGCAACCACTGATATTATTCAGTGCTCGTACAATAGCGGAGCGCGTTTTATTCGTATGATCGTTCTTAGTGCGTGATAAAATGTAATAATACATATAAAAGAATATTGTTGGCATTGAGAATTAGTAAGTTTAAAATTATTAATTATTACAAAAAATAATTTATTATGCTAAAAAAAAGTCATCGAACAAACTGAAAATTCATTTTTATACTGTCGAACAGTTATTTTGAGTTATTAAATTAAATCAAATCAATAGTTTCATTAAATTACAAAGGAACATTTTTGATTGCATGAACGTGAACATTTCTTTCATTGTAATCAAAGAAAGAACTCCTTTTTCAAAGATCACAATGTACGGATATCGTTCTACTTGGTATTTCACAGAAAAACGCAATGTTCTCTTCACAGCGATTGTCGCTCAATGCTCCATCCTTTCCCATCGATCCGCAACGTTCTCTGCCTCCGTTTGGCTCGCCCTTCTGCCATGTCGTGTAGCCCGTCGAGATGAGCGGGTCACCATGAATGCTGACGAAGTCCAGGGATTCGAAGTAGCCGTGAAAGCCAAGCCACGCGTGTCCGTAGTCATCCGTACCATTTACGGGTCGTATCTCGCGAAACATTCTCGCTAGCTTCTGAGCTTCGGCTTCTGAATTAATGATAGCGAGATGAGCACCTAATAAATCATTTCGATAGATTAGTAACCTCTTAATATTTTCAATAAATCAAAAAATACGTAATTTATTTAGGAGTAAGAAACATTCTTCATTTGTTTCACAATTGTTACGTTTTGTTCTGTTATCGTAGAAGTCGAATTTTACCTTCGGTGGTACAGATTTTTCTGGCTACGTTCCACGTGAGCGGAGCATCGTGAAGCTTGTGTGCGCCTAATCCCGGTGTGTAAACATAGTCGTCACGACTTCTTACAACCATCGGCATACTTGGGCAAACTAGCGTCAGTGTTTCTAGTTGCTGACCCGACTGCCCCCCGCACAGAGCCACCAAACACGCGATTATTAACAGAATCATGCTTGATTGAGTAACTCAATCCACTGTCTTCGATCAACTGACCACGGAATGCGTTTTGCGCGGGCTATACACGGATGCGTCCTTGAATCGTCCAGATGCGACCGGTTCGTCCAGTCTAGGCGACACGCTGCGTGAACTTTCTCGCGAGGACGTCGCCTTGCAATTTCTCCGAAATGCTATTTTGATACAAGGGCGATCGGCCTCGACAATTCACTCGTAGTAATTTACATTTCTTACAATAGTTTTGTATTTTTATTTGTAATATTTGAAGAAATAAATTTTAACCAGTACATTTTAATCATATTTCTATCGCAAATTAATCGTTTCATTTACGGAGTACATTTCATGATAAAATTAGAACAGAATTTATACACTATACCGCAGTTCTAAAACAAAGTACACTCGGTATTCACGCTGGAAATTCACCCGACAGCTGGTTAATCCCACATACGGACAGTATCCTGAGAATTCAGTCTTCCTATAAATTGTGAAATCGGGAATGAGAGGCCGGTGTCACGTGCCCGTATATCCAGACCAGCCGTTGAGACCGAACTCGCTCGAGACTGCGGACTGCGTTCCGCTGACCCGTGCTTGGCAATCAAACTTTTACGCGATCGGTGACCGATCAAACTTCTCCACGTCGTTCGGCGCTGCGGAAGAACCGGAGACGCCCTTACGGGCGACTCGGTGCGCTAGCCGCGTTTATTTAACTCGTTGGGACAATCGCGTACGCAGCCGTCAATCGCGAGGATCGGAAATGCGCCCTCTCTTAGTGCTTTTTCGATCATTTCTCTCGGTCCCTCTCCTTCTCTCCCTGTGTTTTTATGTTTTTCTTTATTGAAATCACGATTTTTGTAGGCGAACGTAAAATTCAGACGCCCGGAAGCAAACGGCCCGACAAATTCTACCTCTTATCCCCTTATCTTCGAATCTTGGTATATGCAAATTTCGCGTCCAATTTAGAGCGGAATTCCGAACGAGAGGTACACTAGCTTCGCGTTTCTCGCGCACGCCTCTGGCTACAGGGCTGAACGCGAACTACTCGTTTCCCGATCGGTATAGTCGGGTTTTTTGCTCTCGACATTCCAATTTCGCGAGACTAACAAAATTAACGAGATTCCGCTGGATAATATAATTTCGAGCTATGAAAATAGGAGTACAATTGTCGGGCGAGCGTAAAACTTTTTAGAAGGGCAATCTTTTGATTAGCTCGATCGAGATGGTATGAGAGATAAGAGAAAAAAAATGAAACACAGTCTGTAAACTTTCGATCGCGGAGGCGAGCACTCGACGTGCGTTCGGGCAAAGCGAGAAACGGTAAAATTTGATTATTCTATTTTCCTATCGAGGCGAAGCGTATGTAAATTTTTCTTTCAATTTCGGACAGAAACGTTCGAACGCGCGAGCGCGCACAGCCTCTGGATCGTTTTATCTTCGGCCCCATTTACGCCAGTCGTCCGCGAAAGACAAAAACCTCGGGGAAGTTCGATCCTTTGGTGAGATGCAGCCGGAATGGCCTCGCCCTTCGCCCCCGCGCTTTCATCCCATTTTTGAAGTCCCTCCTTCGAGCGCGCCCGCTATTACGCGTTCGTATGAAATTTCCTACATTCCCTTCGAACTCGATAGAAAATTGATTTCGCTTATTTTCATGACAATTATCGTTATATTACAAAAATATGGTACTATTTGTGTTCAACGCGAAATTGAATTTAACATACGATCTTCTCTAGTAAGTATACCTACAATTCACTCGAACGTATCGATAACTCGTAAATGAAAGATAGCGATCGATAAAGAATTAAATATCAATTTTATATTCGGAACGACCCGCAATTCCGCGGATAACGTCAAGATATCGCAATTTTCGATATACAACGGTTATGAAAAACGACAAAACGATGCCACGAATAGAAGGAAATTTTACGACGACGATGTGGTGGAATAACTGTTTTTTTCATTCTTGATATTATTTTTATTTTTTCCCAGTTCCGTTCATTGGTACGAAATTCCGAAATTGAAACTGTATTCTCTGGGCGAATGTGTTTCCAGGGCTCTCGCGCGTCGGTGGATATAAAAATGAAACTGTGTGTACGGAACGGAAATCGTCGAAACTTCCCGTTTGGTCGACGTCAACGATATTCGCCTCGGATATTAGAAAAACTTTTGGACCGACGCAGTCTCGCCGGCGCTTTCGCAAAATTTTTCGACACTCGCAATATCTCAGCATTAGATGACGCGAGATAGGGAAGTGGAATTTCGAAAGCCAGTTCAATTTGCTCAACGAGCGTCAGGATAACAGGCTACTTTTTTCGAAAGTCGAAACGACGCTCGTTTTTAACCAAAACGGTGCGATTTTTCGAAAAACTTTTTAATGAGAATGTTGCTGAAAAAATAATTAATGACGATACAACAAGATTTGCAATGTAGTTGTAGTATAGAGTAGCTGAATATAACCAATTTGTAAAAATTTCTCCCACCAATTTGTGGGACCAATTTGTTGAAATTTACAAGATTGTATAAAGTAGGAACATAGAAATTAAGAATTATTTTATACAAGATGCAATATGTATTATATTCAATTTGTAATATTCAACATTTATTTCGCGCTATCCAACATAAATCCGACAGACGATTTTTCTCATGAAGTTCGGAACGCATGAGAATGACACATCCCATAAAACTAGTGAAAATAAACTACAATTATTCACTCTCCAATTGAAAAAAATCATAAACACAACTTCGGTTGATAATCAAATAAATTTTTTTCTATACACGGTGAAAATTCAATAGAAAACGAACAAGAATCTTTGCTCAATTTGCGCTGGCGTATTAGTATATCACGGAACTTTACAAGACGGCTAAATCAACGATATATTTCATAATAATCTGACAAGCGCGAATTCCTT
Organism: Goniozus legneri; assembly: GCA_003055095.1. NCBI lineage: Eukaryota > Metazoa > Arthropoda > Insecta > Hymenoptera > Bethylidae > Goniozus > Goniozus legneri. Next base: position 25,256 of record NCVS01002858.1, read on the forward strand.
CTTCGCGGACAATAGCGAACGTGTGTAGGAAAAAGAAGATGATAAGAAAGCGGAAAGCGAGAGAGAGAGAGAGAGAGAGAGAGAGAGAGAGAGAGAGAAAGAGAAAAAGGCAAAGAATAACCGGGAGAATTTTTAGAAACGAATCAATTCCCATTGAGCGGCCTCGCGCGATCCCACAGCGACGCCACGGGCATAAACTTTTATTCCTCGTGGACGCTCGACGCGCGAGTTCGAAGCGTCGTAAACATTATTACGTTGTCGTTCCACCCTGGGCCCGGGCCGGTGTTTGCGCTCTCTCCGCGTGTGCGCTCCGTGTACGTGTTCCTCTCGTGGAACGAGAACGAGAAGGAGGAGCCTCCCTGTTATTCGTCCGCGACTATAAGAGATTGGCAATTTTCGCGAGAAACTTTCCCACCGCTTCCACGCCGCGTATAAAAACGCCCCGACGCGCATATTCGTCGCGATAACGAGCCCGTTGAGTTGCCGATTCGACACACCGCGAGAGGTGAGAGAGGAAGAGAGAGAGAGAGAGAGAGAGAGAGAGAGTCAGATAAAAAAAGATGAAGCAGGCGAAATAGTTGGCGTGATTCCGAGGCGTAAAATTTCGCGCTAACGAGCCATTGTGCGGAATGCCGGCGTTCTCTAGCTATTTCATTATACGAGAGGCCTCTTTGATTCGCGTTATTGAAGTCATTATTGAATACATATTCGCTGATAATAGGCCGCTTGTGGTATTGTCAAGGCACAATGATATAATTATTCGAAGAGCCTCGGAAGTGTCTATAGGCGGGAACAACTCCGCAACGTGAAGAGTCGCGCGCGTAGAGAGAAGACGAAACCTCCCCGAAAGATCAAAAGGGGATGGTAGACAAACGAGAGGCGCGAAATGTATAACGTCGGTCTAGAAAATTACAGGGCTCGTCTGCGAGTAACGTTCTAACGCGCATGAGCGACGTCGCGCTCTTCGGAAACGGAAGACGAGGCGTAAGCATTTAGCCGACGTATTATTACGTTAACCCGTATTATTCTTATCGGCGCGCCCAGGCACGCGAACTCGAGCGCGTTGTAACTACGGCAGAGCAGTGGGGGTTAGTCGGGTGCTTATCCGAGACACTTCGACTCGCTGCTCGAGATGTTATCCTCTGTTCCAAAAATTACCAAGTTTTTAGTGTCGATAAACGAGACCTGCTTATTATTGCTTGGAATTACGAGTGTTGTTGTACGAGTGGGGTGTTGTACATCTATTTAAAAATTTTGTTAAAAATTCACTAATTCTACTTGAGTTTGATGTTGTACAACATTCCATTCGAAAAGTTTCATCTATAGTTCTTTTGTTGAATCAAAAATGAATTTTTGACAAATTTTCACACTCAAACGCATTCCCTTCATTTTTCAGGTTAAAAAATAAAACTTTTGATCGGTGAAAAAATGTCGAGAAAAAAGTACATAAAACGAAAAAACCGATAACGCAACTGATATGGATGAAACAGGATGATACCAGGGGAAAGGGATGATATCTTCATGATAGTATCTTTTTGGGAATCACTAATTTTAGAATTCATTATTCATTAATTTCTGAAACTTAATTTCAAGTCAATTTTCGAATATCCAAAACACAGAGTCTATTAGGAATGGTTTTTGGATATTATTTTTCGGCGTTTATTCGAACCCATTCGAACAACCCGGTACAACGTTCTCCTTTCCTATCTTCCTTTGCACTCTCTTCCGTTATGGTATGCTTTTCCAGCCGAAAGAAGTCGTATTTAATTAGCGTTAAGTCCGCAATTGTAATTGCATTCGCCAGGTGGACGTAGCTTTTATCACTCTTTTTTAATGGGATTACAATGCTGCAGTAGTGAGGGTTTCTCTCGAAAGTCGGTAATAGCTGTAAATGCGAAGCTCGGGCCTCGGCCATGAAACGCGCTAAGAATCCGATTAACCGTTAAGTGCATTCTTTATCGTACCTATTAAAATCGCAACTGGTAGCGATCGATCCCTATTGTCCAATGAAAGAGTCGAAAATAACTCTGGCTGGTCATTTCAACGTATATATACGGAGCTATATTTGCCAATAAACATTTGCTATCTATCATTTCATCGCGCTCTGATTGAAAACCCTTATCGTCGTCAAACGATTTTCAAGTGGTATCAATTCTGCGCAAACGCGTAAAAAAAGAATCCTCCGCAGTGAAATCCGTTAAACCTCGTTTACGACCCGTATATACCGAATCGCATCCCATGGTCGTGCAACGAGAAAAACCTGCACGAACGAATGAATTGCGCGCTTTGTTTTACGTATAATTACCGAATATTCGGCTGGAAATGTTGGATTTTTCAAAATCTCGGATCTAATGAAAAGAAGAGCCTAATAGAAGATGAGTTCGTAAATCGCCTTATGACATAAAGCTCGCTCGTTATATTGGATTCGTAATCCTTTAATGCACCAAGAATCCTCGATATGTGTGAAAGACTGGATTATAGGTCTAAGGCACTTCATCGATAATGTACGGTTACTAAATGGCACATTTAATTTTGCAAGCATATTTCAATTACAAAGTGAATTTCCAATCCTCAAACCTAATTATAGTAGTACACGTCAATAAAATACACACGTACAGTGGATCATAAATTCAGCATCTTTGTTGCGAGTATTTTTTATCTCTCGTTTGCAAATCCGTCATTTCTACGAAAACGAGCACACGATAATTACGACGTAGACGGTATTGAATTATGCCGTGATTCGTTTTACCCGGCGCGATCTGTATGCTGTTGGCGTATTTTATACACCGAGGTACCGGGCTTGCGAGAGCGCATTCGGAAATCCGCATTAATCGAGTTATTTAATTTACGAAATCAAACAAACACCGTGCGCAAGCACGGTCCAGCGAGGAACGCGAGTGGGGAGGCGAGGGGAGTTTCGACTAACGGGGAGAGCGGATTAATCGATACCGCAACCTCATTGTACCGATTGCCATAATTAACGGCGATCGTAAATGCAAAACGCACGCGACCGCGACCGCGCCCGCGCACACGATTCTCGGCATGCGCGTCATCATTCCGAGTTCTTGAAGAGCCAATTAGAATGAACGACCGTAATTATTTTCAACGATGTAATTTTCCCCGAATGAACAGAGAAGGACAGAGGGAGCGAGAGAGAGAGAGAGAGAGAGAGAGAGAGAGAGAGAGAATGCGAGTCTTGATAAATTGTCGCGCGTCGATGTGTCGACGATATTATCCCGCTGGGAGAAAATTGCTCTTGCAATAAATGAAATTGAGAGATCCCTGTATTTAAACGGTGCATAATTTCAATAACTGTGTTGTATACAGTACAGACTCTACCCACTTCTCCATTTTCCCACGACGAATGATTGATATTTTCTGATCGAATTCAATTCCTTTTTTTTAATAACAGTTTTCATCAATGCGAAAATTCAACGCGGAACGGAAAAAAGACACGGGATTCTTTGTCGATAATAACGAGGCAGTCGTTCCGCGCCGGCGTTTATTTAAACTGATTCGCCGCTCGCATGGGAATTGGTGAATGCTGCGGATGACACCCTAAGCGCATTGCACCTGACGTTTACGGTTCTCCGTGATACGTATCCGAATGGATAGGGACCGAAGGAGTTACAGCGACGTCTGTAGACATTGTAAAAGTGATTTATGACTCGACGGTAGCACGCGCCCATGCAATAGTTATACGTACATAGTATCAATCTGTCCGCTAAGTCGAGTCTTTTACGACTCTCCTTATATTTAATTATCCTCTCGGAAGCTTCCATAATAATATATTCATTGGACTACACGCTGTCAATTGATTCGAACCCATGCTATATAAACTATACATTATGGAGTACCTCGTAAATTTAATCATACGTATATGAACTTTGATAGATAAACTGTAATAAAATCGAGTTGAAGAATTTATTTATTAAATGAAAGAGACGTATTGTAATGAATAGAATTCAATAATTCGTACAACAACAACTATACAAATTAAAAAGAATTGCGTCAATTTCCAATAAATTACGGTTTTATCTCAAAATGAAATTTCCACCTTCTTTCTTCTCGAAGGAGACAAACTCGCTGTACCTTGTTACGAAGAACGGCGTGTGCGAGTGACGTTTCGTTATTTCGAAGTGTTGCCTCCACCAAACTGACGTGTTTTCATACGCGTGCGATAAAGAAGAGGAAACGAACGTAGAAAAAAATCACCGTCGAAGACATCCGTATATACATAGAATGCTCGATGGAGTAGAGAACGTCTTCGAGGCCGTGTTTATCGGCGTTCGTCTTCGGATTCGAGCAACCGTGCGGGAAACAGCATTGAAAGACGCTCTTGCTTTCGCCGGAAATTTACTTTGGCGAATTTCGACGAGCGAATTCTTACCCCTTTTAGTTCCACTGTATTCGTCGAATCGAGGCGGCGTCGATGAATTAACCGGAAAGCGAATAGTCGCGTAATACCAACTCGCCCTTATCTCCGTTTTTGAGAAAACTTGATGAATTTTCAAAGCAAAAATAAAAAAATTGAAACGAAAAAAAGTTACGAAAAATTCTCACGAAAAGATAACAGAACCGGTTATATCAAACAACAAAATGAATTACAATTTCGAAGAGTTTACGGTTTCAATAAGTTTGCCGGTCTCGCGTTGGGTCGCCCATCGTAATTTCTCAAGCCCACTGCGTTTGTCTGTGCAATTTTGGTATTTCATCGCACGTCTCGACGTGCACTTTCCGACGAAATAACGTAGCTTCGAATCTAGTCTCGCTCATAAGCCCGTGAAATCCGAGCTCGCGCCAGTAGGCAGCTTCTGGATACAAGAGAAAAGAGAGACAGAGGGAGCGAGAGGGAGAGAGGGGGAGAGAAATGGTCATAAAAAATTTATAGAAAGCGCCAACGCTCGCGAGCAATCTTGCGAGCCCATAATTTTCCGGCGGTGGCGCGAAATCCTCACGCATCGTCGGTCATTTAATAGCGTCCGAAGTTGCAGCCCCCGATCTGTTTTAATACAGCGACGACGCGAGACACTCAAGAATCTTTAAACAGTCGATATATATTTCCGGGCTTTCTTTCTCGGAAAATAGCGAGTGGAATAAATGGCGAGGAAAATGGTGGCTTTCCATTCGACTCGATCGAGGAAACACGAGTTTCGTGAACCGATGGTGCGAGCGCACGTGGCGGTATAAAAAGCGGAACCAACCCTATATGCAATTTCGCGAGAACGGCCAATCGCACTCGCTCTCTCGAGAGGAGCACTCGAGGACAGCCGCCACTTCGACAGAATCGCCCTCTCTCTCTCACTCTCTCTTTCTCTCTTTCCCGTCTCGTTTCTCGCCAGACGACACTTTTCACGGTCGCGAAAAGCCGGAACACCGAGAGGGACTTGGCTGCAGATGCAGCCTGACACTTTTGCCGACGAGATGGATTTATAGCAATACCGTTTTCTGGCCACTATGTTTGCTATCTACAGTGTTTCAATTATGTCTCATCCATATGCGTTCACATTTTTATTCTTCATTTTTACATCAGCTTCAAAATTTAATAAACCAAAAATGTCAAGAATAATTATGTTACATCAAGATCAAATTAGAAACTTGGATAAAATACTAAACGCAATTTATAATTCGGTTAAGGGGTTATATCCAGTTAGAAATGCCTAAAAAGTGGCATTTTCTCCATTTTTTTACTCGTTATACAGGGTGGGGAAAGTGTAGACTATCAAATTTTACCAGCAGGTAGCCGACGCCAACCTGAATCGACTAGTAAAAATTTTTTTAAAATCTATTGTGCAGTTTTTGAATAATTGCATAAA
>NCVS01002859.1:0-47452 GCA_003055095.1 Goniozus legneri
TTGGGCCATTGCATATTGCCAACCGTTGGCTAGCCAGTGCTGGATCAATCGTTGGCCGTTTTGTTAGCACTGGCAATCTTTTCTAGGGTTTCTTTACATGTGTATATTGAAAAATCGATTATATCAAAAATATTATGATCCAATATTGAAATTGACGAGAGTAGAAATCTTGGAAAAGTGATTCGTTGACACTAGAAATCTTGAAAGTATAATTCTTTTTATGCCGAACCAAACACATGGTAATGTCAATATCGCTAGAACGTATTTCGACAAATCGATAAAACAGCCGCTCGATTCAGGGAAACGGATGTTAAATCAATTGAGGACGAGAAGAAAAAAATGTCATGTGAAATATTTTGTATTTACAACGCCGTTAGTGAGAGGAACGACAAAAACGATCCACATTTTCGAAAGTTTTTTCATCGCAAACGTAAACATTACAAAATTTCATTAAAAAATTTATTGAAAACCAAAAATAATTATATTTGAATAGTCATCTCAAAAATCGTTATCAAGAAAAATTCAAAGACCGTGAATAATTTTTCTCATGACGTAATAAGTAAAATATTGGTTTATTTGAGATTTGGTTTGCTCTGACTCTCGAAGCATCTTCTAACAAACATCCTTGAGATATTTCTAATCGAACAAATCTTAAATTTAATCTTAAAAAATATTGAGTCAGTGCAGTATTCGAGCGGACAGTCGAATCGATTTAATCTTCGGCGTGTCCCTTGGTTACTTATATTGCACCGTCATTTCTAGAAAAGATTCTGCTCTGCGTGGAGGAAGAGAAGAACATTTAAACGGCCATCGAAACGATATCGTCGATCGTCTTTGAATAGCGCGGAAAGACCGTAATGACCCAAACGCGCTAGGGGGGGGTAGGATGTTTGAGGAGCCGCGCCTCGGATATACCGCTGATTCGTACGATTGACAATTCTCAAGCTTTCGAACAGACGACATTTATTGCTCCTCTCTCTCTCTCTCTCGTTACTTTGTCTCCGTATCCCCGTGGCATTGGCAATACCCGGGCTACCGTGGCTCGGGACGCTCTCCGCTCGGACTCTCATCCCCTCGCTCACCGTGGCGCGTACACACGTAACGTCCAACTATTACCCGCCGCTTTTATAGCCCGTCCCTGGGTGGCGTGCATACCTCCGCCATCTTGTTAGCCGCGATTAAATATTGATGCAAGAACGGATATCCCAAGCGAACGGTTTCTCTCGATTTTCTTCCTCGAAATTAACCGCGCACCGAGTACGAAATCAAACACGATCTCCGCAAGAATTTTTCTGTATTTTTCGAAGAAGAAAAAAAACCCCCAGCCACCCGTGTGAATAATTCATTCGAGAGATTCGGTAGCGTTCGAGAGCCGTTCGACACATCATCCAACGATATTCCACAATCTCCTCTCATTGTGACGCGTCTCACGTTCGATAATTTGCCCGTACCAACCGTGCGCCGGTGTCCATTATTGTGCAAATAGAGCTCGATACACAGATGCGAGAATGTTTTCACGCGTCGAACAATAGGACGATCGGAGCGTGTGTACGCGTTTTGCAGAATCTCTCCTCGAGTGTTGAAAGGAGATATAAGTATATATATATATATATATATATATATATATATAAAGAGGGAGAGGGAGAGAGAGATGGAGGGAGGGGAGCGTTAAACGGCTGATCGTTAGCGCGCCGAATCAACCGGAAATTCCAGCTTCCTCGCGCGACCGGGAGAGCTGGAAATTATCGATAGGCGAATTCAATGAGGAAGAACTGCGTCGAGGAATTAGCGCGGACGAGATAATCGCGAACAATGCGGACCGATTATCATGTGAATGCTCGAGAGAGAGCGAGAGGGCGAACGTGCTTTATCGGCAGTGGCGGGTCGTGCGAGAGGGATAGAAAAAAAAACTGACCGAGAGATATTCCAGCGGATAATTAGCGTCCCTTCTTCGATCCTCCAGCTGTAACCGACCGAAATGCAAATCCTTTGCCGATATTTCCCGTTTTTCTCCGTACAGATCCTCCGAGATAATCCGCGGGGTAAGCTAATAACGGTTCAACTTGGAATTTGTATTGTCTAAGCAAACGTAGCGAGATTCCCCGCGAATCCACGGACGTTTTTCGGTGAAAATTCTCTTGGGTAATCGCAGGTGATCAAACATCGAGTACTTTCACTTCTCGAAAACACCCCGATTACTCATTGTGACACGGAACGGCTATTGTGTGGGTTCTTGTACGGCCTGATAAATACATCTCGTTTGACATCGTATCTCGTGTACGTTAATCGTCTCGATCGGTTTTAATCCGCGTGGCTAATTGCACGGATAGAAAAAAAAGGCTCGTAGCGAGATGGAAGGAGCGGGAGGGGAAGTGTAGAGAGAAAAGGACGAGGGAGGTGCAAGAGACAAGGAAGGATCGGGGTCCAAAACGAGACAACCGTGAGTGGATCGGTTTTCGGATCATTAATTATCCTAGAGAGCGCGAGGAGAGGGGCAAACGAAGCGGTAGAAGTAAAACGGGGTAAAGGAGAGCAACGGAGATGGTAAATGTCGCCACTGCGAACCGAAAATTACTGTCGAAGATTAATGATTGCGCTCTTTATTGCAGGTATTTATAGCCTAGACGCCACGGAAACTTCGCGTGGGTACGTAACACGCCTCGATGTGTACGCTGCCTCGTACTTGTGTATTTACGGATAACAAATCGCAACGAGGGAACCGATAAACGCCTTTTTCCATCGCTAACGATCAATTTTCCGTGAAACCGATAAAGATTGATTGGAAATTCAATTATAGAAGCACGAAATAAGAACGATTCTCGCGTTCCGGAGTTATTTTTGAATTTTCATTATGGTAATTAATGACATGTGACGATTGTTGGAAAGAGAGAGAGGAGAAAGGACGGGGCAAAAAAAAAATAACATCGATCGCGACGATTGTTTCATTGCGAGCAAGATTAACGACGCGACGAGAACGATTATTCTTTAAATTCGATACATCGAATTTGCCTTCGAATAAAGAGGGCGCGATGTAAACGCCCCCCTATCCCCCTAACCTCCTATCTCGTATCGGTTATTAATGATTCTCGCGAATAAGTAGAAAACTATTTCGAACATGCTACCCTCATTCGGAATAATAACTACGTGCTTTTATAATACGATTTCTCGATTCGAGCCACGACACGATAATTAACATTTATTTACAATGAGTGTCGTATTTTTCTTCGATTATTTTACGACCGCGATTGTTATCGTTCGACGAATTTTGTAACCTCTCGTAAGGTAATAAGGAAAATGGCATTAGTTAAATCGGTCGAACCGCTACCGATAAGAGAAACGGAGGTGGAAAAGAAATGAAAATAGAGGGATGGGATTCTTCGAAACCGATAGAGAGAGATGCCGAATGGTAATACTACGGAAACTTCGAGATCATTAATCTTGCACTTCATCTACATATATAGAGAGCGATGTTGCACTCCTGAAAAGTAATATGAGCTCTACTCACCTTTTTTGTAGCTTCATTTGGTATATTTCGCCAATTACGGGCCTCGTAAGCGTTCGTGGAACAGTTGAAGATTATCCTTCCAAGTTTACTCAAGAGATTTGAGTAATTAAATATCTATAAAATATATGATGTAGATTATATTAAACATAAAATGACTTTATAATATTAGATTGTTGTTGAACTGATATTTTATTTACCGTTTATTATACGTCGAGGATGATACTCCGTAATTATACTAAAAATTGAATATAATCATACTTAATTGTATAACGGAAAATTCAAATGACGTTAGCGATAAAATTTTGATGCGTCTTAAGCGCCCTCTATTGGATCTGAAACATAAGTAAATTTTAACCAACAGCACACTTCTTTATCGATTAAACCGATAGTATTCTGTTTTACCTGAGGATACTTGTTGTAGCCTTGTAGAGTTGTAGCACAAAATCATTTAGAATTCCAATACACTGTATAGGAAAAAATTGCTCCCAATTTGCTCCATTGGAATAGTTAGAAAAAATACACGTTATAAGCATATTAAGTTATAAAAAATTAAATTTAAATTCTGGACAAATTTTATTCTAGGGAAATAGCTGTTATCATGCGAGATAGAAACCGGTAATATATGATAAATAATCTCCTACTAACTAAATTTTAATTTAACTACTGTGTTAATTTTGTGAGAAAATAAATAATCTATAATTGTTCAACCATGTTCTACTTTCAAAATGTACAAAATTCAGAAACAGTATATTTGAAATGTCCTAGTGAAATTCTTTTTCTCACTAGAAAGTTCCCAATATATTTCCTTAATTGATAATCGAAAATCGTTTTTAATTTAACGAATTTATTAACTAAATTTATTATAAATTCAATTTTCATGATCAAAGACCGGTAGTTCGAGTTGAGAATGATTTTTTGATTTGTTATAAATTAGAATTCGAAATTATTCCATATTAACTGTCTAATGCTCATACACACAAGTTTCAAATCTTTTTCATCTGTAAAACCGCAGAGTATAAACCGCACTTTTTATTATTCAGATCCAGATTGCTGTGCAATGTGTTCAAATATTTTTCCTGACGTTAGACTATTATCTCTAACTAAGCAGTGTGTCATTCAATTTCAGTATTTCAATAGTAACGGATTAAAAAATATTCAATTTCATAGAAAACGATAAAAAAAACGTCTTTTGAAACGAACTCTAAAGATATCAGAGAAAAATTCGCTAGGTACATTTCTTTGATTACAAAACAATCGTCTTTATCTCTTGTTTTTCTATCGGTAGGAACGTCCGATGAGTCGTTTACTGGAGTGGCATGACGGCGATCGCAAAGTGCAACGGGAGAAAAGGAAAAAACAAGTGTTACATTCGCGTGTGATTTGTTTTGTCTTTCAATCGTAATACTGCTATTGTAATATAGCTCTACTCGCACCAACATCAAGATGAACAAATAGCAACATCGATTGAGCCAGCTGTAGTAGCGTAACCAACGGTAGAGAAGGAAGAGTTGGACCATGTCCGCGTATACGAGCGATTTGTCTCGCTCTCAGGAATACCTCAGCTTCCGTAGCTCGATACCTCTGCGAAAAATCATTGTCGACGCCGACGGTGCCAAGGTGAGTTTCTTTCTCCTCTTGGTTTCATTTGCTGTTGGAGGAAAACAAAAATGCTTATTGTTTTCCCTTGTTTACTTCGTACGTTCGGTAACCGGTTATCGCGACACCTGGTGACTGTTTAGTTTCAGGCTTAATGAATGTCAAGATGTACAGATTTTAAATTCCATAGTTTACAAGAGGGTATATTGAAATAAAGTTCTGTTAGGTATCAAAAATATCTTCTATTAGCAATTTATGATCACTATAAAAATAATATACTAAAATTTGTGTAGTCATTTACGATTCTATGTACAATAACTTACGTTAATAAGTTATAAAATTATGAGAATCGCTTGATGAACTGCTTTGTTCGTTTACATATACCGGGGATGGACTATTCAGAGGTGAAGATTTAATTATAGGAGATGGTGTTTCGTAATGAGTATAATAAGTTTGACTAGAATTCGATGGAATATTGTGTGAATTACGCTTTTGTCTGATATTTTGAAAAAATTGGAGTGACATTAATCGAAACTCTATTTTTTCATCGTAATTTAACTTCTTGTAATCGGGAAGGATAGATAAAAGGAAAGCTCGGTCGGCTTCTTCTTCTTCATTTGTTTTTGTTTTCTTATTTTCTATTCTTCTTCTCCTATTCTGATGGTGCGAAGAGTTGGATATAATATCCTGCGTTGAATACGATATATTGGTGTGTACTGTGTTCTGTTGAGTCGAGTTGATACATGCATCCGGTTGTAAAACCCTATTCGATTGATTATTACAAGGCGTTTTAGACCTAACTGTGTCTACTGCAAATTGTTCTCCACAATTGTTTTGGTTTTCGTTGTCCACTATTCTTCTTCTCTCTATTAATTTAGCTCTCTTCCTTATTTCTAGAGTACCTTGTAAGAAACTTAATATGTCAGCGTATATATATTTCTTTTTTTTACATTTTTCGCTGCCCCAGCCTTGATTCAAATGTTTCTGGTAGTTATCTCTTATATGGCGCCACTTGTTTTTCATTTCCATTACTAAGAAATTAAGAGTTCTAATTTAAAAAGAGAACTTTTTATAGTTAAGTTATGACTAATCTACCTTTCTCTTCTTTTTCTTCTGTTCCAAATTGTTGCCAATCGGTGTACATTTCATTTCCAAGTTCTGTCCATAATTGGTCGCGACAATACTTATCCGAATACTCTTTTATTTGCTTATTCCAGAGTCCAGGTCTATCTCGGACACCTTCTATGAATTTATCGGCGTCAAACATTGCACAGAATTTGACTTGCCAATTATAAGAAGTATAATTAGTAAAATGCTAAGGTGCTAATGCGTACAGAATGATTAGACTGTTGAATTGCGAACATCGCTCCTTTCGCACTGTTACGGTCCACCGCAGCGTGTTACGGCAAACGTGCGATCGATGCGGCAACAACGCGTACAGGCTAGGCCTCCCTTTGCGTCGCGAACATCTGCGGTACGGCGCTACCGCTACTGCCAAGTACCACAAATATGCCGTTCGTCCTCTCTCATTCAGCGTTTTTATTTTATACATATTCGCATGAAATTAAAATTTGAAAAACGTTGCAACGTTGACCGCAATTCTTTCATGCATTTGCGGTATGATATAAAAAATTATCAATGAATTTTACTAGACTTTTATGTACGTACAATTTAATCGTCATTGTTATCGAATTTTACACTTAAGGTCAAGTAGGAATGTATTTAGGGCATCGCAATAAATGTGGTAATCTCTGCTTAAACGCAGTACTTTATGTCTCACGAGTGCTCCAAATACATTGCGCATGTGAAAAATAATTATAACGCTTTGTAGTTGTATTTTAATTTATCTTGCGTCATGATTCATATGTTCAATTTACATCTTGACGTATTCGATACAGCTCACAGATGTCTCGTCTATAATCTTTTACGGCTTATCAGCTTATACAACTTATAATAGTATTTCAATTGTTCTATTCAGGGATGGAGAGTGTACGACACTGGCCCAAAATCCGTAAAATGTCCGCTATTTTGTCTTCCACCGGTAAGTGGGACCGCCGACATATTCTTCAAGCAGATGCTGGGCTTAACTGCAAAAGGTTACAGAGTTATAGCGGTTTGTGTTGATTTTTCTATTTTGAAATAATTTTTCTATTGTCAATTTAAATTAAATTTCTCGTAATCGAATTTTCAGGCAGAACCACCGATTTACTGGAACGTTGAAGAATGGTGCGATGGATTCAGGAAATTACTAGACTACTTAGAACTTGATAAGGTACATATTTTTGGAGCTTCGTTAGGTGGATTCCTTGCACAAAAATTTACCGAAGTAAATGCTCACTGCCCCAGAGTCGTATCATTAGTACTGTGTAACACATTCACCGATACTTCGGTTTTCACTTATAACGATTCCGCTACAGTGTAAGTAAGTTGATCCTAATGAGAAACTGTACAATATGTTTTCTTAATGTTTGGTAATTTTTCGTTTCTTCGCAGGTTCTGGATTTTACCGGCAATGGTGTTGAAAAAAATGGTTATGGGAAATTTCAAAACTGCCAAAGTAGATGATGAAATAATAGATGCAATCGATTTCATGGTTGAGAGGGTAAGAGAATTTATAATTTCTTTTCTTCTGAACGTAACTAATTTGAATTCTATTTTACAGCTTGAAAGTTTAACTCAACCAGAATTAGCATCACGACTTACAATTAATTGCGTCAATTGCTACGTTGAACCGCAAAAAATTTGCCATTTACCAATCACAATACTAGATGTCTTCGATGAATACGCTCTATCGAATAACGTCAGAGAAGATATGTATAAATGCTATCCCAATGCGAAATTGGCACATTTGAAAAGTGGAGGAAATTTTCCTTATTTGAGCCGATCTGCCGAAGTAAACCTACATTTACAGGTAAATACCAATAGATTATTATACATGTAAAATATATTCTAACCGTAAATTTTTTCCTCAGATTCATTTGCGACAATTCGAAGGCACCGAGTATGCCGCATCGGAAAGAAAACAAGTTTGAATTAGATTCTTCTATCAAGATGACCTCGTGCGTCTGAGTAGAGATTTCCGCTAAAATATCGATAAATAATTTATCAATGATATTACAATATAATTTATCCTATTATCTTTAAGATATGCACATCGCAATTAGATAATTTTTCTTTCTATTATTAAAGGAAGATAACTTTGTTATTTGTATATCGAAATTAGTTTGTAGAATAATTAATTTCAAATTTTCAGCTGTGATGCATAAAAATGTTCATACTTAAAGAAACTCAGGGAATATGAAATGTAAAGTCATGATCGTCGAAGTTTCGAGTCGAAGGTAAAAAACATCATGACAAAAAATGTGAATATTATATTTTACAATGTCATACGCTCATTTTTTTATAGCTTACATTATATAACTATTCTTTATCATAGGTACCTAAAATGTAAAAACTAGTACAATTGAATATAATAGCTGTGTATATATTACTCAAAATATGAAGGATAAATGTGATAGTGATGAATTTTAAAAGGAATTAAAAATTCTTTGATTTTCAAATCTGTATTTGTGATCTTTTCCATATCAATGGAAGAAGTTGATTAATGTTGTCACAACAATAGTGCACTTTTTCGATTCGTATACTGGACATTGCACAAAAAATAATAAACCTTGGAAGCCCTAGACAGCGAACGTTCAACTTGAAGACCTTACGGCGACTCTCTCGCGACGGCGTATCGATTGCCTCATGGCTCTCCCGGCGATCTTTCTCACTCTCTCGTCGATCTCGAATTTCAGGACAGGTTGGACGCCCTCGAGCGAGCTCGCACCGCTTCCGCTCGGCTCGTTTTGCGGTTTTACTTGTCGCGTCGAGTGGGAGTTGAAGCTCTTTGCTCTCGCGGCGTGTCACTCGTTGACTATACTGCGAGCGGATCAGTGCGAGAGAATACGACGACTGTGATACACGAGTGTAAATTTGGGCATGCTACCAGACCGAATCGCAAAATTTTAGTGACCCATTGTCATTATGATTCCGTGTGAGTTACACCAAATACGAGATTAGAGAGGAAAAATTTAAGTCGAACAAAGCGCAAAAAAGGAGAAAGTAAATCGCCGTGTCGCCCGTACTCTGCGGGGCATGCCGTAACCGGCATGTCTGTTTTATCCATATATGTATAAAGCTACTTTTTTTCCATTTATTGCGTTAGAGCCACTACGACATAATGTAACCGATAAAGTATTGAAGTGGTAGCGAACTTCGATTCGTGCGATTTCAAAATAGAATTTTATTTAAGAAAAAAATTGCCGATTTAAGATCGGCATCGCTAATCTCCTCGCAAACGTTCATACAATGCGATAAAATCATCGTGCTTTATCGGCGATCCATATCGGACTCGCGACGTGCTTACACGGCAAATGAAAAATATTCCTCTCGGATTCCTTTCGAAACTCGTATAAAAACAGGAGAATTCCTCGTCAAAATCATAGTCGGAATAACCGCTTGTGCTTTATCTACGTCTTGATAAAAAAAAAAAAGAGAGACTTGAATTGATCGTTCAACGATAGCGAGTGAAAATTTCCTCCGACGCGATAACAGTTGTTTCCAAACCTCCGATCGGAAGCGTCGAGGCTCTCAAGACGGAACGGAATTAAAAAATGATTTCGCCTTATTAACATGGATAGTACAGTTACGACAATGACGCACAGTTTCTCGGAATGCACCTGGCTCGTGGCTCGGATAACGAGATAATACCAATAATAAATCACGAGAATGTCGATTTAACCACGTGTGCTGTTTAGCGTCAAACGTCAACGATTCGTAATACAATTTTCAAGGCCCGCGCACGTGTGTATCTCGCGATCCGATCCGCGATCGTCGACGAAACAATAATGCTCTGCACGAGTGCAGCGTCAGTGTAGTTTTCGCGATCCTGACTCGTTAGTCAAGCGCAGGAAGCCACTCAGTGCGGATGAACACACGATCGAGCGTGCGATAAATAATTGTCTATCGCTTCAAGGACGTAGCAAATTGTGATTGGCCGCCCCGCAACTTCTCTCAAGGATCGGAGAGAAATCGACGAGTGCTCGTAAAAAGCAGGTATCCTAATATGTGAATTGCGAATATAGATAACGTCCTGTGACATAACACGCGGTAATTGGGCTTCGCTTCGTTTTTAAAACAATTGCACGAAAAAATATTGACGCAGTTGTAGCTCCTGGTGAAGATTAATTGAACGATTATTCCGAACTTTGCAGGTGGTTGAGAGATAAGCCGAGTCATCGTATGAATTTTAATTTTCGACCGCGGTCTGCTGTCTCCCGTTTGTTGTACGGATTGTTTAGTAAAATAAATGACGCGCGCCCGAGCGCAACCGTCTATGCCCGAGCCGGTGACTTAACGTTTGGAAGAAGAGGGTCCGGTTTTGCGAGGATGTCCGGCTCAGTGGAAAGACCTCCGCTCATGGAGACGAACTTGCCGGGCTCGACGAGACTCGCCTACGCCCTGGGTCACATATTCAACGACCTGGCGGCTGCGATGTGGTTTTCTTACACTCTGATCTACCTGCAACGAGTGGCCATGTTGGCACCGATCACAGCGGGTGCTCTCATGTTACTAGGTAACTATATTCTTTGCAAGAAATTAATTGAAAAAATGCTTCAAAATGTTAATGTAATTCGATACAAAAAAAATCTGCAATTGTAACTCAATCCAAGTATTAAAATTTAGGTCAAGTCGTCGATGCGCTAATGACACCGGTCTTCGGTATTCTGGTCGATCGGTACAACAAGAAGAAAATGTGGCATGTGATCGGTACGGCGATGGTGACGATCAGCTTTCCCGTGATATTCGGTGGTTTCGCGGATACCTCGACGAACACGGCGATGGTCCTTTACGTGATCAGTATCACGATATTCCAGATCGGCTGGGCGGCCGTTCAGATATCGCATCTGTCGATGATACCGCTGCTAGCAAAATCTTTACTGTCTCGAGCCGATTTAACGGCAATTAGGTGAGTATTGATCATCTCTAATTTTTATTCATTTTTTATTTTATTCTTTACTTTTTTAGGTACACGGCACAAGTTACCGCAGCAATTGTTGTGTTTATAGTTACCTGGATCGTCCTCCCAACGAACGAAGAATTCGTCATTGAACTCGGGAAGCACGATGACTACAAATTTCGTGTACTTAATGTTCTATCTCTTTAATGTTCCAAATATCGAGCTCTAAAATTTGATCTCTTTTTTAGAATATCGTCGTGGTGTTGACGTGTTTGGGATTGACCGCATCGGTTCTATTTCATATTTTATTGAAAGCTCGACTTCTCGATGGTTATCCTTCGAATAAATTAGACGCGGAGGAATCAACGAGATTATGCGGTGAACAACAGCAAGAACCGAGTGAGCAATCCTCGAGGCTCAATACCGGCATGTTGCTGAAGGTAGCGATGTTGTACGTAGCTAGTCGGCTTTTCATCACTCTTACTACTGTTTACCTACCTTTGTACACCGAAGAAGCCGACGTCGGTGGAAAACAGGCGTTAGCCACAGTGCCTCTGGTTTCATACTTAGCGTCCTTTCTGGCGTCGCTGTTTCTAAAGTACATAAACCGTTCGTGCGGCACAAAGGTAATGGGACTGGATTAAAATGGGAAAAATAATCCTCTGCATATAATAGATATATTTTGAACAGTCGATAATTAAGACTCTTTGCAGATGTGCTATTTATTGGGTGCTCTAATCGGGATTGCATCAGCCATTTTCATGGAGTACGCTGGTTACAATGCCGTAGTTGTCTACGTAGTTGCCATACTGATTGGCGCCGGTAGCTCGATCACGATGGTCACATCTCTGAGTATTACCGCTGAAATTATCGGTCCACGTACGGAACGCAGCGCTCTCGTTTATTCGATCGTCACGTTCCTCGATAAAGTCGTTACAGGTGTTGTGGT
Organism: Goniozus legneri; assembly: GCA_003055095.1. Lineage (NCBI taxonomy): Eukaryota > Metazoa > Arthropoda > Insecta > Hymenoptera > Bethylidae > Goniozus > Goniozus legneri. The sequence goes on from NCVS01002859.1 coordinate 12,052, forward strand.
AATACTTATCGAGAAATGGTGAGTGAATTCCACGACGAGACTCGTGACGATGATTATTGGCGGAAAATAATTTAAATATTTTCAGGAGGTGTCACGAGAAAGAACTCTGTCCTACGTACAACAGGGATACCTTATCGCTCGTGAGCGTGTCTTCGATGATACTAGGACTGGTAACCTTGATGTCCATCTCACGTTGCGTTATTTCATGAAAAGACTTCTCGCAGCGATCGATTTCAAACGAAACTAATTTATTTATCGCATCATAGAAGATTCCATTCTCGCGATTTCGTAACATACCTTCTTTTATAAAGAATCTATTATTATTATTATTTGTACAAAATTTATTTGGACAATGTATATTTAATTTATATTTTTTACCTAGAGCCGAAAATTTTGTACTTTTAAAGAGAATTGTAAATATACAGTATTAAATTTATAAAACAATTAAATTTCCTCGTTCACGTCGCATTTGAAATTTCGCGCAATCGAAAAAGCCGCCATAATCAAAGTAGCGCTAAATTCATTCATCTCGCAAGTTTGGGCTTTCGCCGTTCGTCGGCGCCACCGTCGATCTTCGATGAGAACACCGCGGCCGCGGAGTACGATGAACCCGATGGGGGTTCGATTTATGCGTTACGTGGCGAATCGCGGTGAATCGCTTAGTCGTACGCTAAGCGCACGTGTATACGCGCGCGCGAGAAACACTCCCGTACCCGCGAACGAGGCTAGACCGACACAGGAACGATTCACCGAGAGAGCACGCGGTCGAGAGTAAAAAAAATTGCAAAAAAACAGAACGTAAACGACGAGTTATTAGGATGAATCATCGTTGAGGAGCGTGCGGCGCACGGAACGGAGCCCGCGCGATATCGAATAACGCACGAAAAACGGTGGAAAAATCAACGCAGAAGGGAAAGCCAGCCAGGCCGGAGTGTTTTGAGGTAGAGTGGCGAGTGTGCCCGATCGGATCGGAGCGAGACGGACGTATGGTTCGTAGGTGCTTACTGAGCGAGACGGGATCAACTCACGTATGTATGGCTAAGGGGCGCGCGAGTCGCTCGCCGTCTCCGTCTCGCTCACACGCGCTCTTCGTCCGCTCCGTGGGAAAACACGTCCCGGAAAGTGCGCGAGCGCCGACTGCGCAGGGCCTTGTTTTCTACATATAATACGGGGGCGAGAGAGTAAGACAACGAGCGCGAGCGCGTTTTCTCAAGGAGGGGAAAAAGGGGAGGAAAGGAGGAGGCGGACGCGCGCGCGGTTCACGGGGCATGGCGTGGTTCGCGTTCTAGTAAACAAGTTCCGCGCCGAGCGAACCGTCTTAGGAATTTCGCGTCTAATACGCGAACTCGACGTTCGTTTGTTAATAAAGAAAAACAAACGCGCGTGAGCGCGAGCGCGACTACACCGTGTCTGCAGTTTCGCCAATTCCGTATCGTGTTATGTGGAACGTATATTCCGCGCGGTGAGTTCGTCGTGTGCAACGGGTAAGTTCGATCCGAACGACAATAACAACAAACGCGAAATTGCGTCGTACGGAACACGTGACGCCGTGTGTACGATTCAATTTGGTTTCGCCAATATACACCTTGTCCCGAATTGTTTCGTTATTCGCGTGTGCGTGTGTTTACGTGTGAGAGAGAGAGATACGTGTATATATATAAATATAAATGTATGAATATACGTATACACAAGTATATATATGTATACACACGCGTGGATAACGTGTTTCGGGTGTTGTTCGTAACGAGGGAGCGATTCGAGGCGGCGAATAAGAGAGAGAGCAAGAGAGACGGAAAAAAATTGGAGTTAACGAGACACGGTTGCGCGAGAGAGATAGAGTATGTTGATATATATGTGTATATATATATAAATTCGTACGTGTGTGCGCGTTTACGTGTCGATATACACAAGTCCGTTGCGAATTGCGTGTTGCATACAGCGCGTGTACAGGATAACGACGAGAATTTGTCGCAACCTCGACGACTCCGTTTTGACAGAATATTTCGCGCAAACCGTGTGTCCAACCATGTACGTGCCTTTTCCACTGTTATTGCGCCGTGGTGCACGTTGCAGGCGCGCGCGCCGGCATCTCTCTCTCTCTCTCTCTCTCTCTCGCACACACACACACACTCGCTCTCTCGTCCTCTCTCCCTTGATTCGATGACTAGACGGGGCTGATTTACGTGTATTCGTAAGTGTGTCGTGTTCTCGTGTTATCGTTCCTTCGACGACGATTCTACGAATTTTTCTCGCTCCCAGCCATTCTTTTCTCCTTCTCTCTTTCTCTCCTCTCTCTCTCTCTCTCTCTCTCTCGCCTTCGGACGACGGAACGAGAGAAAAAAAATGAAACGGCTCGAGAGTCGCGTGCGATCGAGCACGAAAAATAAACCGTTCGAGTAGAATACCTAGTCCAAGCGAAATTCCAGAGAGAAAGAGAGAGAGAGAGAGAGAGAGGGAGAGAGGCGAAGAGGGAAGGTAAAAGAGAGTCACATCGCGACGTAATTTCGCGAAACCAGAGGAAGACGGAGAGTGTCTAGCCTCTGCCATCCACGCCTAACCAAAAATAATTCAACGGCCTCGTGCTCCGTGCGAGTGAGCGCAGTCGCCGGAATTATTTTCCGTTCCTCTCACGCTCGCGCACGGTGCCCTTGTCACCGTACTCACCCGGATAGCTTCTTATCCCCCTCTCCTCTCTCCCTCGCTCCCTCTTTCTCTTTCTTTCTCGCCCGTCTCTTTTTTCGCTTTTTACGTCCGAGACGCCGCTACTCCTCCCCCGGCCCTCCCTCCCTACCAACTAGCCACCGACGCGTTTATCTCACCGTTTATTCCTCATTCATTCCGTTCTCGGAAGTCGCTCACCGGCGTCCCGAGGAATGCGACCGAAAAACAAAACCCTCCCTCTCTCTCGCTCGCCAATCTTGTTTTCTTTCGTCGCGATTTTTTCGCTTTTCTCTTCTTTCCCGCTTCCTTTTTCGTATCGAGGATCTTCGAATTTGTTATTGCTCGTAATTAGCCGAAACGCGCAGTTGCCTCCGTACCGGTATCAATGGCTTCCCGAAGACACCGCCGTGCATCTATATATATAATATACACACACGTATATAATATAGCACATCTACGCGCGAGGATTGGACGGTCGCGTCGCGGTGGGGGATATAACGTAGCGAACCATCTTGAAAACCTTCTCGCGCGTCTACCCATGAGATATTCCGGAGAGACGGCGAAATTTTGTCTCCCGTTCGGCCACAACGAAACCCGACCATTTTCACCGTGTCAATGCGTAAAGTGTCAAGGCCGTTTATTATTATGGACTGCAGGCTGGTAAGACACGCGCTTGTTGCGCGCGCGAGCCCGAACGTTCAGTACGTCGGAGGGGGGAATTTTATTCGGAAGGGGCCCGGCTATTGTTTTCGTTAGTCTACGACTACCCCCTCCCCCCTCTCCTCACCGATCGGATAGCTCGTATCGTCGAGTTTCCGTTTCCTCCCGATTCGCGTATGGAAAAAGAAACGAAGGAGAATCGAATTTCGGCGAGGATCGCGCGTAAAGCATGGGAGTTATCGATTGACGCGCGCTCCAAAGAAAACGAGACCTAACCTCGCGAATTCCGTAGCTGGCGCGGCGAGCGAAGGAGAACGAGAGTGGAAGTCCGAGCCGCGGGGACGTCGTTCTCCGATAAAAGTACAATTATATACAATACACTCCGGACGACCTATATAACACGTCCGTGATGGAGCATCAGTGTATTGCGCATTTGCGCCATGTGCAATCGCGGTGAATAGAACTCTCTCTCTCTCTCTCTTTCTTTCTCTTTCCTCGTAGGTGACAGGAGATCCCTGTCAACGTCGAGTCATGGAGCATCGACACCAGTGGGAGAGATGAGAGAAGAAAAAATGAGGAAAAAAAATGAACGCTTTACATGCACGACGCTAGATATTACATAAAAAGATAATTGGCTATTCTCGGACAAGCGGGTAATAGATTACACGCGTGATTGATACGGTTTATTGTTTTCCCTGCATGTATTTCGCTCCTCATTTTTTTTCCTCCTCGAATATCGACGAACGGAGCGAAACACCTGCCTGCATTGCGCTTCGCCGAGCGATTGCCAAATTATTTTTCTCCGTTCGGCTGTTTACAAAACTCGGGAGAACGACACGTGGCGTCCTCGTCGCTTTCGTCGTTCCCATTCGATCTTGTTAACTCGCTCGCGCTTCGGTTTTCTTTTCTCCGGCGGCGGAATGTCGGCTTAATCGGCCTACTCGATGACAACACGAAACGTTGATATAATGTTTAAGTCATGCTTCGTGACGAGTATGTACACCATTGCTGGGCTCGGTGTGTGTGCGCGATGTGTTTACACTTTGTAGGAAATATCGCAATTAGCCGCATCGACGCAACCGTACCGAGCCTTTGGGCTATTTTTTATCCTTATTGCTCGATGTTTTCCTCCTAGCTTCGCATTCTTCCCGATCCGAGCTCTTCGTTACGACACCCTACTCCAAGCACTCGCACGCTTATAATTTGGTATTTCAGTTCTGCAAGTTTTATCAAAATCGCATGGCATGTACTTAGAATGCTCTCGTTTAGTGAAAATCCAGCGCTTTTCTTATATAAATTCTCTTTAAAAAAAAGCGAGACGCAGGTAGACGGGATACGACTTTACACAGCCCCGTGCCTCGTAGTCGCTCGTAATTATAAAAAGTCTGGACAATCCTCGCGACCTGACCTTGTCGCGCTGCCAATAAATCAATTATCGTTCATTATTAAGAAAAATCTACGTTCGATCGAATCACGCGAATTGACCCGACTCGATGTCAATTGCTCCTACGGCGTTCTTTTTCTCGCTCTAGTTCGATAGTTTTCTCTCTCTCTCTCTCTCTCTCTCTCTCTCTTTCTCGCTCTCGCGTTTAGAGTACGGCCACTTTTGCGCATCGCGGCACTCCTCTTTTTCGTCCCGAGACCCACTTAAGGGTCCTTGTCGCGTGATCGAGTCGGCGCGGAACGTCGAACCGCGAAGCGCGCGCGCGCCCGCGCCAACTCTGTTGTCGCCAGTCGCAAATAGAGGAAGGGGGGATTACTACGAAGCTCGAGAATTAGGCTTCGTTACTATCGGTAATTGATGTTTACCCGCGTACGCTGAAATTCCACGAATCGCGGATCCCCCCTCCCTATCGCTCTCTCCCTCGCTCTTGGAGGATTCAGGGGGTTGAAAGCGTACAGAGGACAGAGAGAAAGGGGTTGATGTCTAATTATGCTCATCGGTCGGGTCCATTCTATACGTTTTGGTGTAATTATCGACTCTGACGATCCATTTGCGACATCTCGTTTCCGGGTGTGGAATTGGGTCGTAAAAGAATTTCAAGTTCATTTTTAACCGAAGAATTTTGCCGTTTGACGGAGATATTCGACGTCTGACGCAATCGCGACACGGAACGTGACGAAACCGTCACGTCGCGAGCGACAGACGGGGGAGATCATTAACTGTTTATCGTTTATGATGTCTCTCGGAAGCGCGAAGATAACGAGATCGTTTGTTAGGGAATCCAATCGTTTCGCGGATTCGTTTCTTTCCTATTTTTCTCGGATAAGGAGTCTATGCATTGTTATACGAAACCAACAGGGAGCACGTAATCTCGAAAAAACTCTTCATCCGTCGAGAATATAATTGGTCTCGTTAACTAAATGTTCGCTCGAATACGGCAAAACAATACTCTGACGAATAAAGTTGTAAAATATTGTTTTAAATAATGAAAATATTATTCTAACGTTACGAAAATAAACATTCAGTTGATTCGATAAATTCTCTTTCACGATCGTAAATTTCTACGATACCAATCAGTGAAATTGAATCTCTTGGAAAAATTTGAAAATTCTCTCAAGACGTCGTCGAGAACCGGTCGCGTTCTTGGTAACGCGATCGATCGAGAGAAGAACGTTTGAATGTTGATTCGCGATATTCAACGGATCGGTAAAATTACCGAGTAATTGATAAAGAGACGAAACGACGCCACGTGTATTTCATCTCGCTCGGTCGTAATATCGCTAACTGCATGCGTTAAATAAATAGACATAGTACATATATATAAAAATAAACGAACCAAGGCTACGTCTCGCTCGGACGAGAACCGTTCCCATAAAAATGCATTCCCGCCAAACTAATTAGTATTATAATAACGTTCGTTTCGACTTTCAGGTGAACGTGGGTCACTCGAGCCTCGAACGGATTTCGATTTTGGTATGTTAACCAAATACAGCAAGCGACGAAGGAAGAGAGGAATTCGTTAAGAAATAGCGAAATACCGAGCCTCGTTGGCGAATAATACCGAGAGGAGGAATAAGAAGGCGGGAGAAGAAAAACGAAAACAATTTTCTCGAGAGGAAAATCGCGAGTGGGACCCCGAGGAAGCGGCGGGCCGAGGAGCCCGCGAAGCCCTAACGGATGTCGCGCGATCGCAGAACGTCGACGGCTATGTCGTGCCGTCGTACAGAATATCATGCGTCGATTATCGATCTATGATCCCACGGGAGAACAAGTGGGTTGGTATATCGGCGACGATGTTCGCGGTGAAGCATTGATAAAAGCCTGAGAAAGAGAGAGAGAGAGTGAGAGAGAGAACGAGAGAGAGGTTGGTGCTTGCCCATAAGCTCGAGAAACCTATTAACAAGTACAAGCAAAACTTCAGTGAGGTCCGAGACGTCGAAAACGGTACAACGACGATCTCAGGTGGCCTCTCTCCGCCATTCTCTCCTGGTTTTCGTTTTTTCGCTCCCTCTGCTCGACATGAATGAATAACCATCGGAGTATGTATCGGGAGTAACAGGAGAGAGATAGATAAACAGAGGAGGAGTGAGAAAGAGAGAGAGAGAGAGAGAGAGAGAGAGAGAGAGAGACAGAGAGAGACAGAGATGTCAATGGCCCGGCTACTCGTCGTGCCCTGACACGGTGTCACGCGTCGGCTAACGCAGTCAGTCCGTATCGATCTCTCGCACCGATAGGATCGACTGCCAAGTTTTTATTTTTTTTTTTTTGTATTATTATTGTTGTTACTACCCGTCCTCCCAAAAAACCGATTGGCGAGTTGGGAGAGCGCGTCGAGAGGATGAAGTACAGACGCGAACGGAGGTCGCGGGTCTCTGAGGACACCGACGAGGAAGTCTCGACGACGAGGACGGCGAGCCACGAGAACTGCTGTCGCTGTCATCCCCACAGGATGGATCAGGATTGGGCCAACAGCTGGTGCGTGTCGTGCGAGCGTCTGCACCTGGAGCCGCGCGAGTGCGACAGCTACGAATCGAGAATCGACGGAACGAGGGAGCCGGAGAGGTCGAGGGCGTCGGTGTCGAGGAAGCCGATGAGACGCGACAGTTCGAGCAGCGAGTGCGCCTCGAGCGTTGTGAGATGGATGACCGATCGGGGCTCGGGCGGACGATCCAGTCGACGCTTAGCCTGGATCTTCGTCTTCCTACTGGCTTTCGCCCTGCCCGCGTCCTTCGCCGAGCGGCGAACGGCCCTAGCCCCAACATCCGGGAGAGGTGAGAGAGCCCATCGTCCTTCTTAGGTTAACGAAAAGCGAGCGCGTTATCGGGCCCCTCAGCCGACTGGCGCAACTTCGCGCTCCTAGATAGTTGCAGTCCGTTCGACTTTCATCCGAGCGGCACACGCGAAGTCTCTCGCCGCGACCCAAATACCGCAAGAGCGGACCGAAGTGGCGTGCGGAGCGAGAGATACCTCGCTTCGGTATCGAAATTCAAATCGCGGCGTAGAACTCCGTATTCGCCGTCCCGGGGCTTGTTTTGATGAATCGACTATGATGACGTCATGCGGAGAAGCCTTAGAAACGACCGGAGCTGAAATAGACTGCGTCAGCTGATGAGCTTTTCGAACCGCGTCACTTATACCGTGCCTCGTGTCAACCTTTTTTTTTTTTCGTCGCTGAATAAAAGTTGCTCGCGTAATCGTAATTCGGGAAACTCATTTTCGCGGCGCGTCTCGCGAGGGGAGGCGATCGTTTTTTATTCATTTCGGTCGAACGGGCCACGTGGTCGTGTACGAATGTAATCACGCTACGGTCGTTTTCCGATATCGATCGATCGATAAAAGCTTTTTCGGAGAAATTCCAAAGGTGCTCGCGCGGCCGATCCACGTGCCGCGTTCTCGCCAAGCTCCATTGGCTTCTCACGGTCAATGACCGACTTCGAAACAAAAGGGAAATCGAAATAGGTCGGCGATATGGCCGGGTGTCGTTTAATCGAAAAACATCCTTGATCGTTCTCCTTCGTTACTTTTTCAAAACTCGTTCCATCATAATTATTATTTCATCTTTTATGCATTTATGTTAAGATTTAGGAACTGAACATTTAAATCATTTCATTAATCATCCTTTTTTGCAAACATTTTGTACAGAAACGGTGGTATAGGAAATTTTGCACGAAACGAAGATTCGCGTGAAATTTGATATTCAATTTGTTTTTTCTGGCAACCAAAATTCCCAATTTCCCTTTATCGAGTCGCTTTTCTTCAACTAGTCGCGATAACTGAATCGAAGGATGAACGTATTAGTAGGATGCGTCCTCCTTGAACGGTGTCAATGATGCAATTTGCAGGTTCCGACTAGTTAATCCCCTTTCGATCGCTAAGAGGAGTCGTGAGTCGATATCTCGCTCGCTTTAGTTCGTCTTTCTCGATTTTAAAATCAAATTCCTTAAATTAACCGTTTGTGTATGATTTTTTTTCTTGCAGTCTGCCAAAGTATAGATATAAGAAACAATGTCAGTCAATTCGCAAGTCTGAGAGGATGTCAGGTTGTCGAGGGTTTCGTGCAAATCCTATTGATCGATCACGCAAACGATTCGGCGTACGCAAATCTCACCTTTCCGGATCTCATCGAAATCACTGGATATCTAGTACTTTATAGGCAAGTCGAATAATCGATGTACGCAATAACATACACGCACATCCACACTAATAGGAAAAGCACAGCATGAATATTAAGAATTTTCGTTCTTTCTAAATTCGAACTATACCGACACTATGCGAGGAAGCGAAATACAACTCGTAATTAATCAATTTTCATGTTGAAATTTTCAGAGTAAATGGATTAAAGAGCGTTGGTCATCTGTTTCCAAATTTGACCGTCATTCGCGGTCATTCTCTATTTGTCAACTATGCTCTAGTGGCCTTTGAGATGATGCATCTACAAGAGATTGGATTGCATTCGCTCACTGATATCCAGCGTGGTTCTGTACGATTCGAAAAAAATCCTGCGTTATGTTATGTTGACACTATCGACTGGGATGTGATTGCCAAGGCTGGAAAAGGGGAACATGTGATCTCGGTATTGTTATATTATTTTACTTTAATATCTTCCATGTTTGAAGAATCTACATGATGTTATTGAATTATTTGCCCAATCGCAGTCTAATCGAAAATTCTATTTTAGGGAAATAAACCACAAAATGGATGTCCTATTTGTAATCGAACCTGTCCGAGTCGTGTGACGAAACAAGACGAAACTCTGTGCTGGAATCAACAGTATTGCCAACGAAGTAGGTTGTTTTGTCGATTAGCATATTATTGTACAACCCGATCGTGCAATTCGAGTATAGAAGTAAGATTTTTATCGATAAAAACCAACATAATTATCCTGTAGTCATCAAAATAATTGATCGTGCTTTAACAAAAGATAATTATGTGTACAAAATGATATTTCTTTTACGAGGGGTGAATATTTATGTGATAATTCTTGAGCGAAGCAACTGAATGAAAAATAACAACAATCTTCCTACAACCATTTGCTCAAAATATTTACCGAGTTGCCTTAAATTTCATTGATAACGCGTCGGTAGGAAAGAGAAGTGAAATATTATTAATGAAAACGTTTTTTCAGTTTGCGAAAACAAATGCGAGGACCGGTCCTGCAACGTAAGCAGCGAGTGCTGCGATAGCTCGTGCCTTGGTGGATGTAAGGGTCCGACAAATCGCGACTGTATTGCCTGCAAAGACGTGATGATTGCCGACAATCAGTGTGTACCTCGCTGTCCACCCGGCACGTTCGAGTTCCTCAAACGTAGATGCGTGACGGAGGAGGAGTGTCGCGCGATAAGGAAACCGCGCGAAGCACCCAGTACCGGCAAGACATTTCCCTACAAACCATTTAATGGCAGCTGCGTTATTGATTGTCCATCCGGTTATATGGAAGAGGAAAGAGATGGTAAGGTGAACTGCGTGAGCTGCAACGGCCCGTGCCTGAAGAAATGCTTGGGCGCGAGCGTTGACAGCATCGCATCTGCTCAAAGACTTCGCGGCTGCACGCATATACGCGGCAGTTTGGAGATTCAGATACGCGGTGGCAAAAACATCGTCAAAGAGCTCGAGGACAGTCTGAGTATGATAGAAGAGATCGACGGCTACCTAAAGATCGTACGTTGTTTCCCCCTGATATCGCTCAATTTCTTGAAAAATCTCAAAGTCATTCACGGCAATACGCTAGACAACGGCAAGTACACGCTCGCCGTTTTCGACAATCAGAATCTCCAAGAGCTGTGGGACTGGAGCACTCATCCACCTATAAAGATACTATCCAAAGATGGTCCCGCTAAGATATTCTTCCACTTTAATCCCAAGTTGTGCCTGTACAAAATCGAGACCCTGCGCGAGAGGGCTGGACTGCCAAAGTTTTCCGAATTGGAGGTAGCGTCTAACAGCAATGGCGACAAATTTGCGTGTAACGTTACTGAGCTACAGAGCCGCGTGATAAAGTTCCTGCCGGAGGCGGTATTGATCGAATGGGAGGCGTTCGAACATCACGATCCTAGATCGTTGTTGGGCTACGTGGTGTATTTCATCGAAGCGCCCCACGAGAACGTGACGATGTACGATGGCCGAGATGCATGCGGCGGCGATGGCTGGCGCGTCGATGACGTTCCTGCCACCGAAAGTACGAACATCTCGGACCTCGCCATCTCTAGCGTTCGTGGCATGAACACCACCAAAGAGCCCGTTTATCTAAATCACATTCTTACGCAGCTCAAGCCCTATACGCAATACGCGTTTTACGTAAAGACCTACACGATCGCCACCGAGAGATCGGGCGCCCAGAGCAAAGTTCGTTATTTCACAACCTTGCCTGACGCACCCACCGCACCGCGGGCACTTTCGACGTGGAGCAACGCCAGCAACGAGCTCGTCATGTCTTGGTATCCGCCGCTGCGCAAGAACGGCAATCTCACCTATTACAGGATTGTCGGCCGTTGGGATCCCGACGATCCCAGCTTTCTAGCACAGAGGAATTATTGCGATGAACGTATGTATTTGTATTCCTTTTTCGGATATTAGTAATATCTTTTCTTCTGATTAAACAATTCTTTCGTTCAGCTATGCTGTTACCCGAGAAGAAGCCAGTGTCGGTAATGGCCGAGGAGGAGAGAAAACGCGCGGAGGCAGAACAGGAGCTCGCAAAATTACCAAAGACAGCGTCTTGCGATTGTAGCGATCGTGAAATAGATCAGTCGATGAGGGAGAAAGAGGTGTCCAGTTCGATCGCGTTTGAGGATGCGCTGCACAATCAGGTTTATGTGAAAAGAATGAATTCCCGTAGGAGACGCGATGTTAATGACTTATTAGATTCTGAAATGTACGAGAAAGATTCGCCAAAACATAAAATGGTAAGTCGATAAGTGAAAACTGAAGACAGTAACCAATCTGAGTCTATTTTATTTTTATCTGCTGTTTTAGATTAAAACTCAGGGCCCTGACAAAATTGTGAATGGATCCTACGTTGAATTTGAGAGACTGATACCGAGCACCAATCATACATTTGTTATGAGAAATCTTCGACATTTCGCTTCTTATATCATAGAAGTACAAGCGTGTAGGGAACAAATAGAAAACGACACTAAACAAAACTGTTCCACCAAGAGTATGCGTACTTATCGAACATTGCCATTGGAGAATGCAGACGATATTCCTACCACCTCGCTGAAATTAACGATAATCGGTGGAAATAATAGCCTACCAGCTGTGAAATTAAGTTGGGATGAACCACCTCAACCGAATGGTCTGATTGTTACCTATCAAATCAAGTACAAACGTATTGATATTCCAAATGTAAGTAGACGAATTTTAATTTTCTCCAGTATACGAAATTATAATTTCATTTTACTTCGTAGGTTAAATCAACCGACGTTTGCATTATTCGACGTGATTTTGTAAACGCCAGTTATTCGTATCTTTTAAAAGATATTCCCGCCGGTAATTATTCCGTAAAAGTTCGCGCAACCAGCTTAGCGGGAAATGGTGCTTACACTGAAACTAAATATTTCTATTTAGAGGAGTATAACACGAGTCCTCTTTGGTTCTTATATCTGATCGTTATATGTGTGTTTCTCACGTTAACCCTTTTGGTTATGTTTTACATCTGCAAACGCAAATTCATGCGTAACGTGCCGAGCAGAAGACTAATCGCTACGGTAAATCCAGAATATGTGAGTACCTCATATGTACCAGACGAATGGGAGGTACCGCGTGAAAAAATCAAATTACTGAGGGAGTTGGGTAACGGTTCTTTTGGAATGGTATATGAAGGTATAGCAAGAGACCTAGTGAAGGGTAAAAAAGAAATACGATGTGCCGTGAAAACAGCTAATGAAAATGCAAGCGATCGCGAACGACAAGAGTTTTTGAACGAGGCATCCGTCATGAAGTACGTTCAACGATTTATTTTTTTAAATTAAGAAAATCAATAAACTCGTTAATTCTCGTTTTCTCTTTTTTATTCGCAGAGGATTCAATACACATCATGTTGTGAAATTGTTGGGAGTGGTGTCGTTAGGTCAACCGACGTTGGTAATTATGGAACTAATGGCCCATGGTGATTTGAAATCGTACTTGAGGAGTCATCGTCCAGATCCCAAAACAAAGAACAAACCTCTTACTCCAGCCCAAGGCTTACAGATGGCCACTCAGGTTGCCGATGGCATGTTTTATCTAGCCTCCAACAAATTCGTGCACCGAGACTTGGCTGCGCGTAATATTATGGTCGCTGAAGATCTTACTGTGAAAATTGGAGATTTCGGAATGACTCGCGACATATATGAAACCGACTATTATCGCAAAGGGTCGAAAGGATTTTTACCAGTCAGATGGATGGCTCCCGAGAGTTTGAAGGATGGCGTGTTTTCAAGTGCCTCAGATGTTTGGAGTTACGGAGTTGTTTTGTGGGAACTGGTTACTTTAGGAGCTCAACCTTACCAGGGAATGTCGAACGATCAGGTTGATAAATTTTTTCTATAGATTCATTTTTTTTATATACGGTAACTAATTGTAAAATGACCTTTTCAGGTTCTGCAATATGTAATTTCGGGCGGTGTTATGGAGCGACCAGAGAATTGTCCTGATGTATTATATAATATTATGAGAAGCTGCTTCCATCAAAAGCCAAACAGGAGACCAACTTTCCAAGATATAACAACGATCTTACTTAATGAAATAACGAACACTAAAGATTTCGAAAAAGTGAGTTTCTATCACAGTCCAGAAGGTATCGAGGCCCGTAACCAGAACCCCAGCACATATTCACCGGACTTGGACGAGTAAGTAAAAAAATGAAAGATACGAAAAACTTTTTAGACTCGATACTAATTAATTTCTACCACCATAACTATAGAAGTATTGAACTGGCTACGCTTCAAGATTTTCGTGATGACTTTGAACGCGGGGAGGACTCCCCGTTGCGGCAAGATTTTGGCGATTTCGCCAGTTTCGAGCCGAACAGTGTCAAGAGTCGACTGAGCCCACGTTACGCTGTAACTTATGGCGAGAATTCACGGATGGCATCCAATTTCCATGACATGAATTCATCGAAGATACCACTTAAGGCAGGTTTCGATGACTTTGACGGCGTGTCGGGAGAATCTGTCACGTCGAGCAAGGACACGTTGAATCTGCCGTTCGCGGAGGACAGTCTCAAATCCATGAAGAGCTCGCCATTCGTACAAGCGAAGAGTGGATCGCGTAGCGACGTAAGTCAATCGTCAATCGGCAAGTCGGTCAGTCCACAAAACTTTGCCAAGCCGAGTTTAGTCGGTAGCTCGAATCTTACTGAACTGCAACAACAGCAACGGCAAAATTCTCCGGATTACGAGAACCGCACCCCGGAAATGATTTCGAGCTTGGAAAAAAACAAGGTTGTGCCGTTTGACGTTGATTTTCCATCGATAGATGCGATAAGTACCGAGAACAAAGATGACAAAGACGCAAAATCATTGGCTGAGTATATGAACAAACCAGAAATGCTTAATAACGGTTTCATTGATGCCACCAGTACGTAACGTCGTCGAAGTAAGAGTGTGCTTCTCTCCTAGTACTTTGTAACAAAACGATTTATCGTAAAACTGCTTATCTATCCGCGTGTACGCGCTGCATATATAAAAAATATGAACAAAAAGGCAGTGTCTGCGTGCACGAATCTGTGTCCAATACAAACAGTTGATAACACAAAGCAGGAGTAATATTACGATATGTTACGAAGTACGAAAACACATTAATGTTACAAATTAAATGCGTTAAAGATCGTAAATTAAATTAAAAATATTAAGTCATGTAGCGACGTATTGAACGCCAGTCTGATGTAAAAAGGTTTTTTCTATCCAGACAATTTAGCGGCGACTATTCCGTCTCTCTAGGATATTATGGATACTTGTATAAAACAATGAACTAATGAGTTTTAAGAAATGCAATTTACGTAGACTAATGATGAAATCAGATACTGCCTTTTTGATGTTACCTTATGTTTTTAATTGTAAGTCATTAAAGCCAAGTAGATTTTATCATGTTCGAAATGGGTACCGTAATGCAAGCAATTTTCTTTCCAATTTGCCATTTATTGACTGATAACGACGCTCCCATATTTTTCTATGGACTAGCGCATTAAAGTATTTCTATCGATTGCAGCTTTGTACAGAAAAATCTCAATTTTTTTTTCACTCGGCATTCGGTTACATTTTATCCCTAATCAAGAACATTTAGTTGTTAATTTAACTTTTTGATTTTCCGAAGTGTACACGAATGGTGTCTAGTCGTCACCTCTCATGTTTATCAGTTTTGAATAATGGTCCGATAACATAAATTTTTTTGTATCTGTTAAGTAGAATGAATTCGATATCATTCGTAACTATTGAATTTGTTTAGTGAAATGTGTTATGTGCATTGATTTATTCGGTAAATGCATATTTTATTTCAAGTGTGTTCATGTTCCTTCTTTAACTTTATATTTTATCATAACCTCTGGTTTCAAAGCTCTTCAATTCATTCACATTTCTATTATTTGAGAAGGAAATTGTTGTGTAATGGATTTAATACAGTATGACGATATTTTTATTGTTATTTTATGCAGCTAAAAACTAATGAAAAGCAGACTCGACCCAGTATATTTTATCATAACATATTAACGTACATAATCAGTATCATGACGATATTAAATGTTTATTTCCGGATTCGCGGTTGTCGATATTTTAAGATTAGCAAATGTTAATTGAAATGTAAATGATACACCGCATTTTCTGTTTTCATTTTATACATCTGGTTAGACTAATTATTATGTATCATTCGACAAATATTTCAAACAGTGTTGTATATTTAAATACACTGTATGTATAAATGTATTCAATACATTTTGTGAAGCCGGCACATAAGATATCATCCCTCCTTTGTAATAAAGCGCGAATATATTTATAACTTTTGTGAGCGATAGTATATTTTTAATAATAACAATAATAATAATAATAATATTATTATTAATAATTATAATGATAATAATAACAATAAGAGAAAGAACAGCTTGTAACGTACAGGTAATTTATGTTCCTATACAGTACGTGTACTGGACGAACGTAAATCATATGCTTGTTACATATTGTTTTTTATTTTGCAACTATACACGAGAAATGCAATGTGTTCATTAATTCGCGCCTAATAAATGTATTTTCCTACGTGAAAAGTCGAGTAAAATAAGAAATTACGCTTATTTTTCTAAAATAAAACACGGATGAATCGAATTATAGGCAAGATTTTAAATATGACACCGATCGCTTCTACGAAGTTATTTATAAGTAAAAATTTACAATTATTTAAATATTTTATTTGAATTCAATCGCCGCTCAATTTTTCACGTAGAACAAACGATAAGCACTTTGTATAATCACAATGATAATAACAATAATAATCTTCTGTGTCACTTCACGAAATAATGTTTGAAATTCAAGAGCAGTGCAAATTGCTCTTGAACTGAGAGAGCGTAGACTGTCGTAGCCAGTGAAAGTCAAGATTTATGATGGACGAGAGATTCATATCGCGAATCGTTGAATCAAATAATTATCAATCGAATCAGTTATAAAAATAAAAGAAAAATAAATCCGATAAGACAACGGATCGAAATAAAGGAAGGAAATTGTAGAAATGAATCACGTATGTACGTGTATATGTGCATGCACCGTATGCCAGTCGATACATATAAAACATTCGTGCATCTTTGCATCGATGTATATATATATATACGACTCGTCATTTTGGTCACTTAATTATTACCGAAATATGTTGCACAAGTGGCTCTTATAAACAGCTTATATTTTTTTAAAAGGCCATTCCTGTAGACGTAATTTTTCACATGAAACGAAAAAGGTTCGTAAAAAAAAACGAGTATTAAATATAAAATTTTAATGAAATATATCGATATGAATTCTTCTTTGATTACGTATCATGTAGTTTGGCTTGTGACTGTAAAAATTGTAAGTAAAGAGCTTCGTGAAAGATCGATTGAGGAAGAAAGAAATAAAAAAGAAACGAAAATAACGGTCAGCTAAAACGGCATTGATGCGATTGCACATAGCACTAGATGTATAGTAAAATGACCGATGAAAGCATATCTGAGTTGAGATGAGATTTCATACGACGTGTATTCTGTCCATCAGATAATCTAAGTTTACGTGCTATGAAACCTTGGTTGTTTGATTTCGAAAATTTTATTTTAGCGAATGTCTAATTCGGATTAAAGTAACACCCAATGTCATATATTTTGTGACGATTGTTATCAGAGACATCGTAATCATTGCTAAATTGCCTCGTAAAATTCAGTCATATATTCGTACTGCTATATTACGCAATAGTCGTTGAAAACAGCGGTAATACAAGTAGAGTAATGGTTAGACAGGGAAGTAGGAATTGGTCGAAGAGCGAATAACACGATAGGTGAAAGCAATCAAGGTTCTATTGTGGGCGTTGGTACGTCTGTGTATTTTAATGTACGCATGCAACGCAATTCAATTTAGTTTAGACATAATGAGCCTCAAATATAAGACTGATTAGCTAATCCCGTTATAAACACATAATCGCTCCGTAAGTTAACGAAACTATAAAATACTGCAATGGTAGAAGTTCCATAATTTTTTCCCACCTGAAAAAAAAAACGATAAAAACTATTCCTTTTAGTCACTTCGCAAAATACGTCTGCCTAATGAGAAGTAATATTTAAAAAAAATAGAAAATGACAAGCTTGCTTCCAAAGTTTATCATTGAAAATCGTTGAGTAGATTGTTTTTATGTTATACTTTCGCGTATCGCGTGCCATTGTGACGGATCGAAAATGAAATACGTTTCTGTTTTTACAAAAGGAAAAAAGACAAAAATGGTATTGAAAATAGACTTTTAATTATTTGTCATACCAAAAACTATTCAAGTATCAGCAGAACTTTATAGAAAGTACCTACCCTAAAATATTTATAACATTTTACATGATGTTGTGTCATGCGCCGAATAAATTATGAACGCCACTTGTACAAATACAAAATGAGTATACTGGATTGTGAGAAGGAGTGAACTATCGCTAAAACGAGATATCAGCGAGTAAGATCCTTCCGTGAGACACTTTTTCGCATTCGCGTAAATCACCGACTTTCGAAATGTATATTGTTCGTTATATTGCACTCTTCTGTATACCGTCGATAAAATTGTTCTTCGTTCGTGAATGAGACTGCTAACGGTACTTTCTGTTCTTTTTTGAACTTTCTGCTCTACGTAATATGCTGCCGCAACCGTATTCATCATTTTTTCTCTTCGTATCGTTACGCTTATCTCGAGCATTCATCTTTCTTTTCATTTAAATACAAATTCTAATCTATTGAAAGAGCTCGATATGCCGCATTTTTGTATTTGTTTGCTATTGCGGCATATCTCCGATCGTCCCTTCCTGAGATACGCGAGTACACAAATATAAACACGTCGCATATTACAGGGCAGAATCCTCATGAAACTCAATTAACAGTAGAAACGTAATTGAGAGATATTCGGAAAACGCATGCCTAACGTATTAACGATCATAAGAATTATTTAAATAAGTTGATAAGATGCCTGAAGTATTCGGTATAAGAACGATTTAATGTCTAATGCCACGTACGCGTTATAATATAAAAATTTATGAAAGAGGGAAAAATTAATAATGATAATATTAATACTAATAATAATAATAATTAAAATAATAATAATAATAATAACGATAAAAGTAATAAGTTAAAATATCGTAAGATCGCAGAAAAGATGTTTCCTATACGCAAGACGAACAATACGTTCGGGCTTATATCACGTTGAAAGAAAGAGCTCGTCTCGTCGCTATTAATAGGCCTAGCGTTTCTCAAATCCTGTAATATGTATATATAATTCATAGGATTAAGTATTAGCATTTAAGCTTGTACTAAGCGTTTAACATATTGTATGCCGCAAAATGAGTTTGTATAATCGGAATGCGAGTATCAGCCGATAATCAGCCGATGTCTAATTGTAATTGATACAAGAAGAATAAGAAAATTTAAATGTAAAAACAGCGAGTCGATGCGAACTTACATCTGTATTAACGATACGAAAACTGAAATATTTGGTATAACGAAAATTATAAATCTCATGACTCTCGTATTTTCGCGTTCATTCAATATTACCCACCTTTACGAATAACTAACGGAAAATAAATTAAGACCACAATATAGATATTTCGGTAACATTTTTATTAAAACAATTTTTACATGTATATTACCTTTCGTAAAAGTTTCATATAAAATCCGTTGCAAGCACTTCTGGTCACAATTAAATCTATTGTTTTAGAGCTCGAAGGTATTAACAAAGTGATAAGAGATTATAGCCAAGCGTATGACACGAATTCTCACCTCGCAAACACACCACTAACGATGACATTAATCATCGTTATCGTCATGTTGGTAACGTGAACATTCGGCACGGTTTTTCTAAATGGATGTACATTTCATCCATTCGGGGGGACGAGAAAAAATGTGACTTATGCAATTCGTTATCGAAGAGAGTACGATTATAATTACTGTCGTATCTGCAAATTATATAATTCGTGAACTGTTTGAGAAATTCATCGATCTCATTGAACGAATCGTACACATGAGATTGCCGTGGTAAATGAAAACAATACAGTTGTTAGTAAAAGAATTTCTTCGTAAATTTAATTATACAAATAAATTTTTTGGTACAACTAAAGCAACAATCAATAAAAAAATTCATCGCGTACGCAATCGAACTTTATTTTTTCGAGCGTTGACAATTACTTCGGAAAATTTGATTTCGACCAATTTCATTATAGACGACGCAACGTCCGACAAAAAGATCTGTACACGCGCTATTCGGAAGCGTGCCAGTTATTAATACGTTTATTTATCACAGCAAGATTTCAAACGAACGCAAATCCAGATACGGACGCTAACTTTTCGATTAAAATATTCCAATATTTAATATATTTTCTTTGAAACGATAACATTATTTATACTACCTATGTTACTTTTGTACCATTTTCGATTGCATAAGTTTCTTTTCGTTTTATATTTCAGTATGTACAATTAACTTTTATACGAGAAGTGCGATTCTCGGTATAAAAAATGCAACAAGTTTTAACTTTTTAATAAATGCTCGTCTCGCAAGAGAAGTAAAAACAACAAATTCGCTCGAACAATCTAAAATGACTCGTTCATAGTATTGAACTTGTCAATAATTACACTACAGTATTAAATAATCAACTTAGTCGTCGGGCAATTTACAATTGCAGCGAGAGAAGGAAAATTAATTACGTAGATCAAATAACGTACCCCTACACAATATACAATAATTGCTAAAATTCCCACTAGCCTGGGAAGTTGATTCTAGGCGAAAATAATTTACGATTTCAATTTCATTTAAATAACGCACAATTGATTCCATGGCCATACGAGCCTACTCGCATATTCATCGTTCGATTCCACTCTCGCTTGTGCAAGAGCGTCGAGAAGACGACGCGAGTTTACTTTTCATTTTCGCGTATTCGCTCCGACTGAAAATCTTAGATGTGGAGAAACGAAAAAAAATCACGTATCATCGCTCGTCACGTATCGATGCGGCAATTCTGCCGCTTTATCGCGTTCGCGAATTCCATTCGGCATTACGTTTCGCGCATGCAGGTGATATGCAACCCGTTCCAACGCGAAACGAACGAGCGATACACACCGCGAAATTGTTGTTGGATTTCTCGCTCGATCCCTCTCCATCTCTCTCTCGCTCTTGTTTTATGTAAGACGTTATCGATCGTACACGATAATTCCATTTGTATCGATAGGTGCGTCCGATAAATCAGCGAAAATCTCCACCGCAAAGGAGAGAAAAAAAAGCGATAACAATAAAACAGGAACCGGATCGAGTCATCGTTTTGAGTTACGTATCATGTTGAAAAACAAGACGTTACTGTAACTTCGTATTAATAAAAGTCAATTTAACCGCAAATCTCTACGAGCATTTCGTTCAACGAACTCCCAATACCGCATACAGTCTGCTTCCGAGTTTCTTTCGCGGTAAAGCGCGAGTTCTTCTTTTAGTTTTTCGCTTCCTTTTTTTTTCTTTTAAAGAGTGACTATTGATCACGACGACTTAGTGGCAGGATGCCTGACTAGGAGGTTCACTTCGCCATCGTTGAGCTTCTTCATCAAGGACCAGGCCTCGATTCTCGACATTCTCGTGACATCGGTGCCATTCACCTCGAGCAGTTGATCTCCGGCTTTCAGTACGCCAGACTTTTCCGCTGCACCACCTGAGAAAACATTTTATGTTTCAGTACGCGAAAACAACAATGATAATCACATCGAGATGTGTTTGTTGAATTATCCCGGTTCAGCAGTAAACCGCGGTATCGAGTAACGTATCTCTTTAACACTCCATCCTATTCAACAAAATTCTTTCTCGGCGTATATTTTTTCGACTCACCAGTAAAAATTTTCTTTACAACCAACGGTCTGTTACCGAGGGGACTGTCTTTGCCACCTTCGAGACTGAATCCGAGTCCGGCGCCGTCCTTGCGTACCATTACGCTCATCGGTGGACCCCAGGCGATATCTGGTATCTCGCTCTGCACGAAGCCCACTGCTAACGACACAAAAATAAAATAAAATAAATAATTCGACGAAGAAAAATCGAGAGTATACTAAAAATAAAAAAATTTGTTGAATTTACCTAATATTTATTTGCATACGTTCAAATAAATATCGAGTACATTCAACAAAATGTGTCTGAATTAAAAATATTAATTTCATTCTAAACAATATTTCTTTACACTAAATAACAATTCATTTTATCAAAGAAAATATTTATCTCTACATTTTCAAATAAATATGAAGTATCTTCAACAAATTTCTATTTTCGGTTCAAGTACATACCTTTGGCAATGACCTCGGTGTTATCGGTTTGAGCCTTGAGCTTCGGTGGCTCGTCGGTTCGCGAGCGGCTGATCACCAGGACGACTTCCGATCTGGGCTGCTTGAGAACTGTGAGGCTCTCTTTATGCGTGAGATTTCGCGTGCTCCTGCCGTTTATGCTGAGGATTCGGTCGCCACGCTGGACGCGCCCGTCGCGATCGGCAATCGAATGGGACAGCACGCGATGCACGGTTATCTCCTTGGCCTCGCAGTCGACGCCCCCGCCGAGGGTGATGCCTATGCTGCCGTTCGGGTTCTCCTTGTGAAGGATCACGACGATCACGTCGTGAACGCTCCTCGCTTCCTCCAGAGTCGCGTCCTCGACGAGCTGAGCGAGCTCCTGCTGACTTATCAGGCTGGTGCTGCTTGCCAGCGAGCTTATGCTGCCGAACTGGTCGCCCCGGTGTTTGTAACTGTCGACCTCCTGGGGGCAGCCACCGCCGTCCACGCTGCTGTCCAGGCTCAGGAACCTGTTGTGGCTGACCGCGAGATGAACCGTCTGCTGAATCGGGACGTTGTTCGGTGGATTCGTCGGTACGGTGGGTAAAGTAGCGGGCTCTATTCTGTCCAAGGGTTTCTTCACGTCCGTCACACTCGTGCTTCTTCTTCCCATTCCTCTGGTCGTAGGAATTCTCGACGCGGTGTGTCTCTCGGCCCCATCGGCCGGCTCTATGCTCTCGAGAGTGTTCGTTCTTTCGAGCGTTGGTATCTTGGAAACGAAACGTTTGTCCTTGCACTCGTTAACCCAGGCGAGTTTTTTATCGTTCGGAATTCGCTCGCTCGTCGATGAACTCGCTGGAATCTCGTCGCTCTCGACAGTCGACTCGAGCGAATTGGTTTTGCCGACTAGAATATCCTCCAGGCACATCTCGCTCCTCGATTTGCCGAGGGTCCCCTCGTCGATGTGGATCGCCGATCGAGATCTGCTCTTCGTAGCGAGAACGGTCAGCAAGTCCTCCTCTTGCGCCCTCGAATTTACGATGGGCGCTGCAATTTCCTTGTCTTGATTGTATTTCCGGTTGTCCAGTAATTTGTTCGGTATGCCGCTCATCGACTGACTCTTCGTCATGACGATCTTCCTCGACTGCGTCTTCTCGTCCGGCTTCTCGAAGGCCCTCGGAGGCAGGTCGGGCTTGATCGGCGGCCTCGGCAAGCTCGAGGTCGAGACGACGCGCTTCGGCATCGCCTCCTCGAGTTTCCTCGGCTCCGTCTCGGGCCACGTCGGCTCCGTCGTCTCGATGTACGCGACCTTGATCTCGGGCTTCGTCTCGGACTTGCACCGAACGTTGACCTGGCCCTCCTCGACGGCCTTCCTCTGTATGAGCGGGGAACCACTGTTATCGCGACCACTTCGACACCTCGCACTGGCTAGAATATTCTTGCGGTTGATGGCCTCGACACTCTGGGGCTTGAGAACTCTCCGCGACAGGGAATCGGTGCCTCCTAGGCTGGCCTGGGAGCCGGCGGTCAGGGTGGACGAACCGCTGCTGTTGGTGTCGGTGCTGTTCGACCTGACGATCGTCTGACGCTGAGGTATGTGAGAGTTGCGAAGCTCGGCGAGACGCTGCTCGGCCGAGACTATTTCGAGACTCCTGGTCTCGCCGAGTGTGAGAGGCCTGGCGGGTACCTTTGGTCTCTCCGCGGGGACCGGCGAGGCGGGAGGACTGAATCCTCTCGATATGCTGCTCCTCGAGCTGCTCACCGCCGAATCGTTGTCGGAATCGTCGTATTCGGTGCGAGTGTTGCCTCTAATGGCCGCTTTCGAGGCCGTCCTCGAGCCGTCCAGGGAGCTGCTCGCCGAGACGGCGAACTCGAAGGTACTGTCGTCGCTCTTCGTAGGGCTGCAGATGCTCTCGAGGCTCTTGGGCGGCTCGGTTTGCTGCACGGGACTCGTGGACGCGGCATTCGAGGCGAAGACTTTGTTCGACGAGGTGCCGTTCGTCGGTGACGCGGCCGGACGGTGCAGTGCCAGGCTCTTCCGTTTGAAGGCTGGCGAGTACTTCGAGTTCATCTGAGGGCTCTCCATTTTGAAGTTCGTCTTGAGCGGCAAGCTCGCCGTGCTCGTGTTGCTCGCTATCGAACTCTGCGATCCCCATTTGTCGGACAGATTGGTCTTGGCGACCTGCGATTCAAAAATAAGTCGTTAATATCAGCCGATCGGTAACAATAAAAACGTCAGACGAAACTCTTACCTGCATTATTATCGAATCTCGCGATTTGATCTCGGGCAGATCGATGATCGGCCGATCGATCGGTAAAGTGTTCTTTTCCGGAATGACTAAGCCTCGGAGCTTCGATATCGATTTCCGTCTCTGCTCTATCAACTGATTGAGACTCGTTCGTCTGATGTCATCGGTGCTCTTCCTGCCGAGGCTCGAGGTGAGGGAGTTCGCTCTGGCTACGCTGTTCTCTCCGATTTTCTCCGTTTGTGGTTCCGATTGATCGTGCTTGGAGTTGAACGAGAGGCTCGAGAGGCCGCCCCGAGTGGGACTGGTCCAGGCGCGCGACTCCTCGCCGTCCGACGAGGCGCTCGACGTCACCGGTTGGCTCTCCTGGGCCAAGTGGCCGTCCGGTACGCTTTTAACGGCGCATAGCCGAGATTGCTGAGCGCTCGCGGCGTCGTAAATTCGGGCGCAGGGCGCGTTCCTCGACGTCTGATCGAGCGGGTTCAACGTTTTCTCGCCCGACTCGTCGACGGACCTCGACTTACCCAGCGGCTTCTTGACGGTGCTCGTCATCGAGGCGGGGAAGAGGGGCGCGTCGAGGCTCGTCGACAGCGAGAACATGGCGATTTTGTCGCGCACGGATCTCTCCGATCTGTCGTCTTGACGTCTCGCTTCTCCATTCTGCGGGAACTTCTTCTGCTCGATTTGTTTGCCGACTCCCAAATCGGGAGGTTTCGGGGGTCGAGTGGCCGGCAGCGGAGGCAGAGCGGCTGTCGAAATTTCAACGGTGCTCGTCTCGTGCTTCGTCTCCGTTTGACGGATCTGACAGGTGACGGTTTTCAGGCTCGTCGCGATCAGATGATCGTCCTCGTCGTCCACGCTCGACTCCTTCTGATCGCACGCAGTTTCGTCGATCTCGTCGGCGACCTTGAGGACGCCCGAGAATCGATAAGGCTGCACCGGCTCCTCGGAGAATTCCTGATAAGTCGTCGGAAACTCGTCGCCGTCGGGCGGTAACCGCTGCCCGTCACCGGCGTTCTCCATATTCGCTTCCGTTTTAACTGCGAAACAAAAAAAAAAAAAAGAACTTTGAATTGACGAGATCGAAAAATTTAATTCCATTACGCAACTACCGAGACTCGCTTGTTTCAAGTAGTTTGGCTCTCGGAGGAGGAAGACGAAGGAATTCCGTTGGGGGCACTCGAAACGAGCGTCAGGTAAAATTAGGTTCCCGAATCGCAGCCGCGCGCGTGTGTTTGCGCAGATGCTAAACGCAAATGTGGCTTATATTCGCTCGCGAGACACGCGCGTCTCGAATTCTTTCTCGACCTCTCTGTTTCGCGAGTGTTAACCCGATAACGCGGGAGAGAGAGAGGGACCGATAAGAGAGATCTAGACGCAATGTAGAGATCAGTTCCTCCCGATGTTTTTTCCGAGCTCGAGCTCGCGGAAACGATTTTTCCGCAAACAAAGAGCGCTAGCGAGAACAATATGAGGCCCGCGGAACGCTCGACTCGCTTGCCGGTGAGCCGTTCAATATTTATGAGGATTTCGCGAGCATTATCGTCCGAACGAGCGAGAGATAAAAGGAAAAGTCGTGCGTGCAATCGCGCGCGGTTCGCACGTAGCGTTTCCCGGTTTCCAGAATTGTCACCGCATGGGATAGTCGAGCCATATAAGCGTCCGATTTAGCATTTCGAGAAAACAGCGCGGACGTTTCAGCCTCCTCGAGCGAGAATTGTCTCTTTTTTCTTGTCGTTCGATAATTCCACGTAGGCCGCGCACATCGAACCGGGGAGCTCCTACGACAGCTGCAGTGTCATTAATATTTCTAATTTCGTGCATTTCTCCCCCTCCTCTCCCGAATTTTTTACATTCGAGAGACACTCGCGGGTGCGTGGATCGCGATCTATATATAGCCGAGTGGAGTCCTTATCTGCATCGCCGATAAGATCGCCGATCGTTCTTCCTTCTCGTCCGGTCTGACGCACTCATCAAGGCTTCCTGGAATCTCTCCCCTCTCCCGGCTCGCTCGATATTTACAAAACCGCGCCGATTCACTGTTTACAACTATAGCGCGAGGTGGACGAAAATCGGGAGGGGGAGGGACAGAGAGGGAAGAGCGGATGAATCACCGAAACTCCTTTCGATCGGCGAGCGTTCGATTGTATTGCGAACTCGACGTACACGTCACTTGGCGAAGGAACAAATCGAAAAGCGAAACACCAGCATTGTTGCTTTGTACCTTGGGACGATCGGAATCCTATCTCACATGACTCGCCGGGATCCAAGCGGAACTCCGAGACTCGCGTTCTCCTTTTTCTCTCTCGCGCGCGCACGAAAAGTCTTTGCAAAAATCGAAGACGAGGAAAAGTTGGGAAGCGCGCGACGGAGCGCTCGCGTTTCGAGCGGGCGCGGCCTGGCGCGCTTCTTTGCCGTACGCCTTCTCTCGACTCGCACCGCTCGGCACCGAGACTTCCACTCTCTATGCGATCTCTCTCTCTCGTCGCGAGTCAGCGCGAACGAGAGAGACGGAGAACAAGCGGTGGGGGTAAAACTTGTTCTCGGGAGAAGGCTCTCGTAAGACTGGACGACATTGCCCGTCGAGGCCGGCTTCCGCGGTTAGCGGACGAGGAAGGAGATCTCGCGAGAGGAAAGGAGAGAGACTGAGAGCGAGTAAGAGCGAGAGAGAGAGAGAGAGAGAGGAGAGAGAGAGAACGTCCGAGCGTTGTACTCTCGACTCCCACACTCGACTCGTTGCAGTACGTACACGAAATCGGTTTCGGGTGTGTACCGCGAGATCATTTTCTCTCCCACACGTTCTCTCCCTCTCTCTCGCTCGCTCGCTCGCTCGTTCTCGGCACGCACAACGATGCAACGAGCGGTTCTGCCTTTTGCTGGATTTTCGAGATCGCAAGAGAGGGCGTAGGAAACTCTCCCAGATGTCGAAATAATATTGGCATTTAACGCCCACGAGAGTATCGGAGGCGCTAATTGGAATGCGTTAATATGCGCGCGAGTGCAAGAAATGGGCGCGTGAGAGAGAAGGAAAGAGAGGGAGGGACAATTGCAACAAAGAGGAAAAACACCGGTCGTTATTTTCGCGATATAAACTCCGCTTTATTTAGAGGATGGGAATTCAATAAGGAGGTAAAAAATTGAATTCATTGGCGATTTTGCGAAAGGGATAGAAGGATCAAAGGACGGCCACCGCTCGATGTCAATTACGCGACGCGGCATTGTGTGTCGTACTCGGCGCTGCCGGCTACCGCACTCCCTCGACGTTTCCATTAAGAAAAAACGAGAGCTCCGGCGGGTATAAATCGCGCGTATGATCGCGCGACGTGTAATGGTCTTGCATGTGTACCCTCGTACACGACCGATTGACACCGTTTGACCCCGCCATTACGGAATCGGAGCCCGACAAACTGTCCTATTCTATCCCACTTCCGTATCGCTGATCCAGTACAATTTCTTTATTTTTTCCTTCTCTCTCTCTCTCTCTCGCTCCTCGATCGAAAAATTTACGGACCAATGAAAAACGAGAAAACTAGATTCTCTCTTTCGCTCTCTTGGCTCCTACGAGATTGGAAGCGGGTGGCCTTGAGCAGGTCATCACCACCGGACTAAGAGCGCAGCTCGCGAGAGATGCTGCGAGTTTGCGCACCGGAGAGCATCTCGACTCGTTACTCTCTCTCTCTCTCTCTCTCTCTCTCTCTCGCTCGCTCGCTCTCATCTCCTCCTCCTCCACCTTCTCTTTGTCCGCGGCATCCTCGGCCTCCGGCTCGACTCGCTTCTTCTTCTTCTTCTTCTTCTTCTTCCTCTCCTCCGTTTCTTCTCATTTTTCTCTCGTTTCCTCTGCTTTTCTCTATTTTCTGATCGCGACGACTATTAATGCCGGTGAGAAGCCAGCCGTTTGCTTTTTAACCCCGGGATCTTTGTCTCGTGAAATCGTCGTCTTAGCCGTGATTTAGAGCGGAACTCGCGATTCTCGCTCTCCGAACTCGTCGCGTCCTCCGACGATCGATCGGATCCGGTGCGTCCTCCGGCACGAAAATACACGTCCCTCTTTATATCTCCGCTGTTTTTTTTCTTTTGATGAAATTGCGTAGACAATGCTGGGACGCTCGCGCTTTCACGTTTACGCTCACGACTGCGCGCTTTATGTGAATGAAAGTCGTAACGAAATTAAACTCGTCGGTTGATAAAAAATCGATGAGGCTCCGAGACGAGAGAGAGAGAGAGAGAGAGAGAGAGGGGGGGAGAGAGATCCATCTGCCGATTCAGCTAGCTATATTTAAAGCTCGCGCGAACTCGAACCGAGTCTAGCCTTGAGCGAAGCGTAAAAGTTCAGTGTGTGGGTTACCAGCAGCTGCAATCTCTCTCTCCCTCTCGTTCTCTCCTCGGAATCCTCTCGGCGAGCCGATACCAAACCGAGAAAACGAATTTCCTGTTTACGATTTACTTCCTTAACGATCCTCTTCGCGCGATCTCGCGGATGTCATAATTCCGTCGATTATCGGCCGCGATGCCCTTCTCCTCCCCGAGGTGCCGATACCAATTTGAATCCTCGTTTGCGTCGCCGGCAAATTACGACTCGATAAATTTATCCGCGCCGATGAAAGAAACGTCCAACCGCGACACGTGAAGGGGAAACACGATACGAAAACAATTTCTAATTTTCTAATATTATAGCTCGACGCAGGAGGTCAAGAGACTCGCTCATCGGACGCGTGAAAGATCTTTTCCGAAAATAGCGAGGGCGCGCGTGCGCCAGCGGACATACCGAATTGGTTTGAAATTTTACAACCATATTAACGGGGGGATGCGCGTCGGACGGGCCCTAGTCTCGCTCTCTCCCCCCACCGGAGCGCGCGCGAGCTCGGCCGAGCGCTCGCGCGTGCGTTCATTCCTCCCCCGCTGAAGACTTGTGCGCGCCAGAAATAACATCCGACCGGATAAAAATAAAAGGAGTCGATACACCATACGTTCGCCGTACAGTACGATGATCTTCGTCCTTCGGAGCTCGCGAGCGAGCAGCCCGATGAAAAATAAACACAACAAAAAGATATTCAATGGAGGAGAAATAAACGCGCGATACTTTCTTTGTTATACGCGTTCGAGTCGCAATTTGTACCTCCTACTTTTTCGCAATAGTTTACTTACAATTTTTGTCGAATCGGTTTTCCGTTGTCGGCTTCGCGATTCCTTTATCGTTGTTCCTCGCTAGCGAGTCGTCCCCGTCCTCGTTCCTGTGGAGCAAAACAAACGTTTCGATAGGCCGCTGGTTAACAGTTTGGTAGACTCGATCGGGAGAATAAAAAGATCAAATTGGGATAATTAAGACATTTCGCGTGCGTTATTAGTTTGATTTGTATTACGAGATAATTACCCGTTAGGATAATTGGCAATACGCTGCAAATGAGTCTGACTCGATCGCCGTATTATCGAATCGAAACGCGGGCATTGGTCGATCGCGTAAAGACCTCACATTTTGCGGGGGTGGAACCAGTTTTGTTCGACCCGATTACCTCTCTACTTCGAGCTAATACATTACTCATTCGCAGCTATGGACTTCATTTTTTATTCGCCACGAGCTTCTGTATTCGTTTATACTCGTCATTTCGAAGAAAAAAAAAGGTCCAAAGAAAATCGCATTCGAGCGAACACGAGCGGCGCCAACACGCGCAATAATGGCCGACTTGTACACTCGAATCTAATGACTCGTAAAATTAAAACCGCGTGATAAATCGCTTCGACCTCCGTGCAATTTCCTCCCAAGTGTCAAAAATTTCGAGTCCACCGGCTAACGTATAATTAACCCGAGCGGTGTGTACTCGGGCCGAAACTCCGTCGAGTTTCCCGGTAATAATAACAGAGTTGCGTATTTGAAATAGCGATTTAACGAGAGACTCGGCGCCAGTCGACTCGCCCTCGTCTTCAATTCTAGCGCGCGAATAGATGATACATATCGATAACCCGCGTTACGGAATGGAATCGGAGAGACCTGTTTCGAAACAGAAATGAAAGCTCGTCGTTCTCGCGGCAAAATACAGTCGGGCATTGAGGAACTGGTTCTCGAGTTACGAGCGCGTATCTCTCTCGCGTTTGAAAATTTGCGCGCCGTACGACTACGCGGATTTTCAGATGCCGTTTATGGTCGCGAGACAGCGCGATTCCGCGCGTGAGCGCCGCGCGCGGCAGGCTCGCGAATCTCCCGCGAGCGGCGGGTTCGGCCTGTCCGGTAAAATTCGACTAGAGAAAAATGTTCTTACGCGCTCGCGTAGTCGATCGAGTTGGTCTCCTCTTCCTCGCCGATCGTAGCCAAATTGCTCTGCCAGTAATAATCGCCGTCGCTCTCGTCCGACGTCGCTTCGTTATCGCTCGTCGCGTTCTCATCGCTGACGCGGTCGCTCTCGTACTCCTTCGCCGAGTCGAACTCATTTATCTCGCTATTCATTTTTGAAATCTCCTTTTCGGTCGGTACCTGAATCGACTCGACGTGATCGAAGTCACCGTTACATTCTTCCTCGACGACAGTCGATTTCGTTTTCGCGTCCGCTTCCGGGTTTTTCGATCTCTCCGTGAGTTTTTCGTTTCGAAAATCATCGAGAGAATTCTTTTCGTTCAATTTTTCATCCTCGATGGGAACATGGTGAGGATTGGCGCACAGCTGATTGTGAGAGAGTGTTTCGACGTTATTATTGTCAGACTGACCGTTCAATATTATTGGAGAATCGAAAGAAATTTTGGCTGGCGACAAAGCTTTGGCTTTTCTTATTTCGATAATTTCCAGTACTTTGTTGGTTTTCATTTCGTTGTTCTCCTCGTCCGTTCGTACATTTGCTTGCCTGAGAAGTTCCTTGACAGGTTCGTCAATTTTTATTGCGGTCTGGTCGACCCGAACGGGTGGCGGGGGCGGTGAGTAAGACGGTGGCGGTGGCGGAGGATGCTGAGGGGGCGGAGGTGGCGGTGGTCTCTTCCTCTTGATCTTTGTGTCTTTCCGTGGTAGAGGTTTTGGTGGTAACATCGGTGCCATGGATGGCTCCTGCTATTCAGAAACAAAAAATGAGAATACATAAGATCGAAGGTGAAATACGACTATAGTCTTTTCAATGATACTACTATTTTATGAATAATTCATAAAAAAATGACGCGAGTCTTAATTTTTTTCAATTTACGAGACACTTATAGCGTTCTGAATCATCGAGTTAGCTGATTCACAAAAAACTATGCGGGATTATATAAGGCTGGTGTTAGTGACTAATTTTCACCTCTTGATTAATGCAGATTCTATTTATGTGATTTCGGTTCAACGGCGGCGGTGCTGTCGGTGGCAAGCGCGGAGGTTGCCGATACTGCGGCGTTACGTTATCAATGTCATCGTTGTTGTTATCGTAGAGGGTCTTGGGTGAGACCAAATCCACGCAATCTCCGTTGACGCGTTCGACGAGACTGCGATCGTCTTTGATCGGCCTGAAATGAGTTTTCGAGTTTCCGTCGTCGTACTCGGCCGCGTAAATCAGATCGGGCCTGGCCTCGTGTCCGTAACTCAACGGAGCGTCCTGGAAACTCAATGGAGGCTGCAGAGTTATAGTCTCTTCGATGAGGACTTTGTTGGGTGCCACGACAGCCGTGATTCGTTCCACTTCGCCGTGAGACTCGACGTACGTTACAGCTTCGGAGTTGGCGAGTTTGTGCAGCAAGTAATCCGGAGGATTAATGTCAAACTCGCGATCGAGATGATCGAACGGGAATGGATCCGTCGACATACGTCGATCGCGCTCGTCAATATCGTCGGATTGTTGCTGCTGATCGGAGGAAGCGTTCGACGCCGTTGAAATTGTCGAGACGCGATCCGAGGTGCTCAAACGGTCTACTACGGTAGACATTGAACTGCTCGTCTCGTCGGAAGTACTACCGTGCGTCGAGCCACAGTGCGATCTGGCGTCCAAGTAGACTAAAGCTTCTGGCGGTTCCTAAAAGAAGAGAAATAGTCATTCGACAGTTGATAATCTTTGTTTTGTGAAACAATGTCTCGCGTTAAATGTTTTTATAGATTTCAATAGAGCTTTATGAACGATTTAAGGTGTCTTAATTAATGTCTCATCTCTTTAAATTCTATACTCTGTTCTAACCACTTCGGTAATTAAATCTTCTCTATAAAACATTAAATAACGTACGTGAGAATAATTAGAAATGAAAGAGACATGTGGGACGATTTTAGATGAGATTTTCACTTCAGAATACAATTAATTGTACAATTTAGCACAAATGATAATCAACAAATTCCTGTGTTCGTATTCAGTACAAAAGTCTACCAATTTTCTCGAATAATGAGTGAAAATCGATTTGAAAAACAGAAAGAAAGAATAAACACCTGTTTAGCTCTAACGAATTCTTTTCCTTTGCTCGTGAGATCGCAATTCTCGTACGAAACGCGACAGTGTCCGTTGTTGGGTGAATCATTCGGTGGTCTCTGAGCGGGCCAATATTTCTTCACAGGACCAGGATTGGCCTCCCCATCTGCCGATCCACGCGGTTGCTGTCTCAGCTTGCGAGGTGGGACTGGTGGAGGCGCGGGTGGTATTTTTCCATCGATCGTTCTGTCGTCCGACAAATCCTGACACGACCTACTAGCCGGTTTACGTTCCGCACTGACGACCTTCGGCCTTAGCGCTCCGCGACACCTCACCGTCAATTTTATCATCAGCTGGGATTCTTTCAGACGGCGCACGCAATCCAATCGCGTCATGTGTGTCACCGGTACGCCGTCGATCGACACCACCTGAAAAAAGAAAGAGGTAAGACATTCGTTCCTTCAATGAGCGAGAGAGATATCATCTCGTGCGATTCACGAGCGAATTTCACTGGATTCTCCGAATCGAAAATTCGACGTTCGTCAAAGGCGAAACCCCGTAATTTGTGGTAACGACGCGATCCCTGCCCCCCCCCCCCCCCTCTCCTCTCGTCTCCGTCTAGCTCTCATCCCGCGTTTCGTCG
The DNA here is from genome assembly GCA_003055095.1 of Goniozus legneri. Classification (NCBI taxonomy): domain Eukaryota; kingdom Metazoa; phylum Arthropoda; class Insecta; order Hymenoptera; family Bethylidae; genus Goniozus; species Goniozus legneri. The sequence goes on from NCVS01002859.1 coordinate 45,000, forward strand.
CTCGACCGCACTCGACAAACACGTTTGTCGACGGTGCAATCTAACGAGGTACAATTTGCCGCATTCAAATTATTCGCGTTCTTTTTCAAACTATTTTCCCACTCTCCCGTAATCGCTAGAATGAGAATTTTTCAATGTCGAATCGTGTGTAACCTCGTCTCCTTCGCCGAGAATGCCCCAGGTGCATCTGGCCCTGCTCGCGGGGCTCTGATCCGCGCAGCTCTGTATGAACAGCCTCCTGATGCGCTCCGATGTTTTGTTGCCACCCTCGAACTTGAGACCGAATCCGAGCCTCTCCCCGGGCAATCTGAAAATCTCGACTTCCTCCTCGAGGTTAACGTCGCTCTGCAAAAAAATGAACAATTGAGTCAAAGCAGAAGGCAGAATAGTCTGACTTTACTTACGTTTTTGATCGGTTGCATCGTCGCGTCGTCCCGCTGGTGGCATTTAACGGGGGCCGTTAGATCGGCAGACGTACGCGTTGCAGCGGCCTCGTCCTTTTTGCCAGCCCCATTGCCGATGGATAGTACCGTAACGAAGTTTTCCGCGGCCGACTGACTGCCGACGCTCACCACCGTCACGAAATCCTCCATCCTTCTCTCTCTCTCTCTCTCTCTTTCTCTTTCTTTAACGCTCTCTTTTTTTTCGCGTCCCAGACGATCGCGAGCACCGGTTTAATGCGCGGCATTCATCGCGATCGCGCTAGCTCGGTTTATCCTCGTGCCCCGGAATTCTAGCCACTCCCTGGAAAAACAGAACGATATGTTATACAACTGGCGTGCATTCTGGGTTTAGGCGCGCGTCCGTGAGAGAGCGAGGCGAACGGCGCGCGGCTCGCGGGAGCCATCGACGCGCGAAAATTTATCCGATCGAGACGAGGATCGTCGAGGATTATCGCGAGTTACGATACGCGAAGGGATCGACGATCTACGAGTGGAAATAGAAACTCGAGGCAGGTGCCGAGTGACGGAGAGCCGACTACTATATGAGAACTGACCTACTGGCGCTCTCACGCGAGCACCGAAAGACCTCCGTCGTCGCTGGCTTTTCCGTTTTCTCGTGAAAATTTCCAGCCGGGGATAAACATCTCGACACGCCACGGGAGCCGCTCGATTCACGTTTTTTAATAACTCCGAGGGGAAAGCAACGCGGCTTAGCGAGATGTTCCTCTTTTTTTTTCTCGACAATGAGACGAACGGAAAAAAAGGAGAGAAGAGGGAAAAAAAAGAAACGTTTCGTAATGACCGGTAAAAATCGGGGGAATTAAATCACCATTGACGGGGCGAGGAAAAAAAGAGGAGAAGGAAGAAAGAGCCGAATGAATTGATATCGCGTGCTCGCGCGAAAGTGTGTTACTCGCGAGTAACATGTGGGTGCATAGACGTGTATCACCTCTGATCTCAACAGAATGTGAGAAGTAGAAAGTAGATTGACCCCGCGGGGTCACTGTCGAGCAATCAGCTGATTGTGCGTGCACATTCCTACATCGACTCCCTCGGTCCCGTACTTTCGCGTGATTCGCGATCGTGAAATCGTCAAAGTAAAAGAGGGAAGAGGAAGGGGGAGAGAGAGAAAAAAAGCGAGCGAGACGTTTAGCAAAATCAAAGAACGAGAGAACCGCAAGCACGAGCTCGTCCGGAGCTGCAATTTTCGACATAATGCCGCCCGGGAAGGAAATTTCATCCGCGTTTAACTGGCTTTCGGAGTGCGAGAGAGCGAGATGAAAAAAAAATCACGAAAGACTGGAGAACGGTAACGCGATCCTCTCTCACGCTCGTCTCGTTTTGCGTAGTGGATACACTACGCCGTTTAGCCTTCGCTCGATTCTCTCCCGAGACACAATGCCCATTTTTTTCTCTTCATGCTAATCGTCGCGACAAACACCGAGATTAGCGCATATCCAGGGAAGTACGAGTTTGGCCGGAGAAATTGTTCGTACGCGGAGAGAAGTTTTGAAAAAATCGCGACTCTCTTTCTAAAAGAGAGAGGGGGGAGAATATTGATACAACGAGGACGTACACACGGCCGGTAATAACCGGAGGATTCGCTCACGATGTCACGGCCGAAGATTATAGGATATTCGTATTAACCTACTTGATACGCGCGTCGACGTGCGTGCCCACCTCGGTGTTTCCTATTATACCTCTTCTTTTTCCCCACTTCGCGTTTTCCATCGCTCTAACGATCGATGCGCCGAGATAAGACTCTCGCGACTCTCGGCTCGTAAAATTTGTCGTTTTACAGCGATCGTCAACGGCGCGTAATCGAAACGGTAAATATTTGCCCCGTCATTGCCCCCGTTCTATCTAATTAGATCATTAACGTCGTCCCGCAACGTTACTACCGCTTCGCGAATCGAGTTTCGCCTCGGTTATCGAAAAAATATCGCTCGCCGCGAGAGGAAAATTATCGAGGATGATTTTTCGGAGGTGGCCGGGCCTAGTGGGGGGGGG